>VSMD01136463.1:0-27384 GCA_008750895.1 Mirza zaza | reverse complement strand
CCCCAGCACCCTGATTCCTCCTCAAAGTCCGAGCTCCACCAGCATGGACAGAAGGCAGAGAGAAGAGGGGGCATGCCCCAAGGTCACGGGCATCACCTCTGCTATACCCCACGGTCTGGAACTTGGTCCCACGGCCACTGCAAGGGAGTGCCATGGAAACCTGGGAAATGTAGTCTTTAGTCTGTGTGGCTCAGCCAAAAGTCGAGAATTTAACCTTGAAGGAAAAAAGAGAGAACAGGACACTGGAGGGCAAGTCGCAACCAGCTCGGTGTGGGTATCCCAGGGAGATGTTAGGCAGAGAAGACAAACATAGTATAACTATTTCAATATTGTTTCTTTTTTTTTCTTTCTTTCTTTCTTTTTTTTTTTTGTTTCGTTTTTTTTTTTGCATCTACTCAACTCACAAAACATTTCCTGGTGCTTACATTTATTTGAAAACACTCTACATGCCACAGAATTCTGAGATGTGGTCTCTGGGGAAGAAGTAAAACAGCTGCAGCAAATAAAGCAGATGGGAATTAAGAATGCTGGAGAGGCTCCAAAACACGATCCCATTGTCCACTAAGTGCCTGCCCTACAAAGAATGTGTGCTCCAAAATAGAAACTTTATGAAACTTTGAAGCATTTGATTAATGTAAACCTTCATGAATAATGCAAGGCTGTGCACCAGGGTTTGATGTGGAGCTGAAGAGAGGAGAAATATTAGCATGTTCATCTTGGCTTAAAAAAAAAATTAAGAAAAATTCACAGAGAGAACTGGGGCAGTTTGGGGCAAGAGGTATGACTACTAAAATGGCTGCTGTTGTCATGCTCTTTGGGGGGGTCCTCAGAGCAAACACCCACTGGCTTGCTGGAGAGATTCCCTGCCAGGGAGTGGGAACAGTCTGCCCTCCTAAGGGGTCCTTAGTCCTGCATGTGTGCTGTTGGGGAGGACGGTCAGCGCCAGCCATGCACACGTGGCGGCAGGCAGGCCCAGAGACTCATTTTTCTCCCGCAAATATCTTTCCTACCTACAGGTTCCTCGAATTAGATCTTCCTCCATCAGAATTCTTTCTTGTGTATTAATAAATAAATCATCTTCTGCTAAAATGCAAACATCTCTGGGAGAGGGTGTATACACAGATTGTTCCTTTCTATTCTGTCTCTAAACTGTGTTTTACACATTTTGTTATGAAATATTTCAGATGCACAAAAGGTATAAAGAACTTCCATGATAAAAAGTTAAAAATAAAAAAAATACAGCTTAGCAACTACCTACGTATATGTCACGCAGCTGAATATATAAAATATGACCAGTGGAGGTGAGGTCCCTTTGACCCCTTCCCCAATCGCAGGCCCTTCCCTGTCCCTAGAAGTAACTGCCATCTTGAATATATGTATCATTCCCAAGCGTGGGATGTTGTATGAATTTATCACCTGCCTGCCCACCCATCCCCATGTGTCCTGCCCTTCTACCGATTCAGGCCATTATCATTTTCACCAGAGCCATTCATTCAGCACACATTGAACACCACTTCTGGGCCAGGCAGCATGATGACAGTCTCCTAACCAGTGTCCTTGCCTCAGTGTCTCCATCCATCCCCTACATTGCAGTCACAATCCCTGCTCAAGAACTTCAGATGGCTCCCTATTGCCTGTGTGATAAAGTCCAAGCTCTTCAGCACAGCCTCCAATGCTATGTTGTGCACATTGCTAGGGCCCCTTCCAGAGTCTTGGAAGTGTTAGGGTAAGGATTAAGGTGAGTTAGGGTTACTATTAGCTTCACAGTAAATGGGTCTCTGTATATGTGTTTGCATGGCTGTAATAACAGATTCCTGGGCTGTCTCTTCTCATTTTAATAGAAGGATTTCAACAGACCTGTTCAAATCCCAGCTATGCTTTTTGCCAGACCTTGGGTGAGTCTCTTCACCTCTTTGAGTTTCCACTTCCTACTGGAGACAAAACCATCTCTGAAAGCAACTGCTAGCTAATCACCAAAATCCCTTTTGCCCTTCTTCTGTAGGTCTAAAATTATAGCTAAGACATGGCTACCCAGCTAGGGACCACATTTCCCAGCTTACTGTTGAGTGCAGGATTTTGTTTTACCTTACTTACAAGCTGATATGTTAGCTTGTGACTGATTTCATTGGTTCTAACAGAAGACATGAGACTCCTAGGTCAGAGACAAAGGATTTTAGTACTCACAAGCAGCATCAGCATTTTTGCATGGGCTCCTCTTGCCCCCAGGTCTCATGGGGGTGACGTGATGGCCCCAGATGGATGTTACGCATGCAGTGGGTTAGTGTTGCAACTGGGGAGCACTGAGGTTGGGGAGCCCATCACTTTTATAGAAAGCAATAAGCAAACTTGTTCATTGTCCCTGGTGATGGGGGGAAGGGATGGGTAGATGTAATTTCATTTCCTAAGACAACTGTCTGTGTAAACAACCCTAAGAACAGCCTGGGTAAAAGAGCAGTGAGGGCCTTGAAGTCTTGGTATACCCAGCAAGACGTGCAGGAACGCAAGAAGACCAAGGAGGACCCCCTTCCACCAGCTCTTTTGAGACCAGACGAGACCATGTGATTTCAATCTCTGCAATAGGATATGAGATGTGTGTGCCTTCAGGGATGACACCTGAAGACCAGGCCAGACCTCCTCTAATCATCTTTCCCCTTTCTGTTGGCCAGATGATCAGAATGACAATGACAAGAGAGATTTTGGAAGCCAAGTATTGAAAAGCTGCCATTAGCCCAAGTCCCTGAATGCCTGTGTGCAGAAGAGTTGCCCTTCGACGTGGAACATTCACTCTGAATTGTCATGTGGGAGAGCAATAAACTGTTTATTTTGTAAGCCATGTAAAGAGGTTATTTATTACAGTGACTCAGTTTACACTTCACTGATACAGCATCTAACATGTAAGGGTTATGAGGATTAAGTGAAATTCCAACAGCTAACATGTATGCAGAGCTTACTCTGGGCCCGGTTCTTGCTAAACACTTGCACATGTTATTTCACTGAAAAACATCACAGTAATCTTTCAAGGTAGGCTTTATCATCTCCATTTTATAATTGGAGATCAAAGAGATTAACAACTATTCTTAAGGTTGAAGGACTAGAAAGTGGCAGAACTGAGACCAAATCCAGGACTAACGCAGGCCAAACCTATGATGGTGTTCAGTACACCGTATGCTTCCCAGGGTTTCAGTTTTAGGTTCTCTCTGCCTTCCTCTCCCTTGTCTCTTCTCCCTCCCCATCTATCCTTGATCCTCTCTTTTCTTTACCTCTCTCTTTCCTTCCTTCCTTAATATCGATTGCACTTTCATACAAGATAGCAAACTGTCATGCAAAAAAGTAATCCAGTCAGGAGATCTGAGTTTTGCTTTCAGCTTCTGCAAGTCCTAGCTGTCTGTACTTGGTAAATCATTTGATCTCTCTGGGCCCCCGTTTTCTTGTCAGAGTAATAGATATATCATTAATAGCTGTCTTACCTATCTTACATGATAACCATAAGGTGTGATTAAAATAAACAGCAAAACAGCAAAAATGTTTTACAAAATGTTGTAAAACATTCTAGCAATGGCAGGTGTTACTCTCTGCCCCAAATGCCAGTTCACAAAGCATAGTCCCTGGACAGCAGCATTAGCATCACCGAGAACTCGTTACAAATGTGGATTCTTAGGTCCCACCCAGACCTGATGAATGCTGAGATTTGGGGGTGGGGCTCGGCAAACTGTGTTGCTCAAACCCTCCAGGTGATCCTCATGCACACTTAAGTTTGAGAGCCACTGTCACACATGCTCACACTCGTGCACACACACTCATATCCCGATGAAATCAAGTTAGAATAAATACTACATTAAAAGAGGCCATGTAAGAGCAGCCTGTGGATGGTGTTTCGGCCACGCTGAGGAGAGGCTCGGAAGGAGGAGTGAGATGACTAAGGGCTGCGTGCCCAGCTGTCGCAATGGGAGGAAGAGCAAGAAACTTGGGTCTTCAGGCAATGACTCCATATTTACTGGGACACTTTCTATAACAAGTAAGAGAAACCCATCGCATACAGTTTTAAACATAAATGCAAATTTATTGGCTTACAAAATTGAAAAGTCCAGGAGTAGATCAGCTTCAGGCATAAGCTAGATTCCAGGGCTCACAACCTGTCATTGGAATCTGTTGCTCTAGTTTTTGTGGCTCTCATTTTCCCTGCTATTTTCATCCCTCTTGGGGTCTTCTCTTTCGGTGGTAAAAATGGCCAAAAGCATTCTATGGCCCATATTTGGTCTGTTTAGCCACTCTAGGATAAGAAGTGTCTCTATCCCCATGATTCCAACAGAAACCCCAGGCTCTTTGATCCTGCATGGGGCAAGGGCCACCCCTGGACCATGTAACGTGACTCTGATCAGCCAGGCCTGAGTCACGTGCAGGACCCTGGAGTCCAGCAAGGCCACATGGACTGCAAGAGAGGAAGCACGACCCCCTACATCTCATAGGGAAATAGGGCTGCTGTGACCAAAAGAAGGGCAAACGGACACCGAGCAGGTGAAAACAACAGATGTTTACAAAAGACCTTAATTTGCTACCTCTGGGAAGACTAGGATTATGTGTCAACCAGGAACTCCTGCCCAGGTTCTCACTTTCTCTCTGTGGCCTGCAGAATTATCTGTGACAACAGTGGCTGAGCCCAAAAGGTGAGGGGTAGCACCTGGGGTATAGTAGCTAAAGAAAAAATAGGCCTGACCATATCTCACAGTTGCAAGCTCAACTCAGCTTCTCCAGGCACAGGAATTTATCCAGAGTCGAATCTCTAAGCCTAAGTCCTCAACAATCTCCACGTCCTCTTACAACCCTCTCTGGTAGATAAAACTCCAGCTGTCTCATAAAGGGAGGCCTGGAAGTGTCAGGGTCTTTTGTGTGTAGACGCACAGTCCACAGACCAGTGCTATCCAATAGAACTTTCCAGGAGGATGAAAATATTCTTTATCTGCATGGTCTAGTTTGGTAGCCACTAACCACATATGGCCTTTTGAGCACTTGAAATGTGGCTGGTGTGACTAAAGAATTGAATTTTTAATTTTAATTAATTTTAATTTTAATAGATGCTAGGCACCAGTGGCTACTATATTGGGCAGTGTAGGGCAGCTCTAGACTGTGGGAAAGAAAGCTAGAGCAGAAGCTCTAACCTTCTGACTTCTACCACGCTCAACAGACAGGCTACAATTTTAGGCCACTCACTACCTATTCTACTCTTCTTCTTAATTAACAGAACTCCTGAGTTTTAGTTGGGCCCATGGCTTCCTAAGTTCTATTTCTCAGTCTGCCTTGCAGCTGCAGGAGAGAGTTAAGGACAGAGGGTCAGATATTAATTTCAGGCTAATAGGATATGAGGAGAAGTGTTTGTGCAATTTCTGGGTTACGTTCACAAAGACAAAACCACTTGTCCTGGACTTTTTTTCTTCTCCTGTGTTGGAAGACAAGTGTGGAATTGAATCAGACTTATCCCTCCGAGAACAATACCCTAAGAAGACCAAGAAGATAGAAAGATCCTGGATCCTTGAATTATCTGATAGAACAGTAATACCTCATCAGCCTTGAACTGCTCACCTTAGGAATGTCTGGTGAGTGTTAAATAAAATTTCTCTTTTATTTAAGCCAGTGTATTTGGGGGCTTCTTTGTTATGGCAGCTTAGCCTGTATGCTAATATACCATGTACCTGCCAAGGAAACAGCATGGGACAATGGACTGGGTATTTAGAGATTTGGGTTCTTATTGGTCCCACACCTTGCTACAATGTGACCAGTTTCCTCTTATGTAAAATAAGCTATTTGAATTGAATCTGGGATGCAGGAAAATGGAATTCATCTTGAGAAAAACAGGAAAATAATAGTAGCCACAGTCAGCCCTCCTTATCTGCAGGTTCTGAATCCTCAGATTCAACCAACCGTGGATCAAAAATATTTGGGGAGAAAAAGGATTAAAAAATAACAATACAACAATAAAAAATAATACAAGTAAAAAAACCAAGACAGTATTATAACTATTTACATAGCATTTATATCATATTAGGCATTATAAGTAATCTAGAGATAATTTAAAGTATAAAGGAAGATGTGTGTAGGTTACATGCAAACAATATGTCATTTTATATAAGGAACTTGAGCATCCATGGATTTTGGTATCCACGAGAGTCCTGGAACCAATACCCCCATGAATATCGAGGGAAGACTCTATTTCATAGTGTTGTGAGAATTAGAGGCGCTAATGTGTAAACCACACTCAGCCTAGTGCCTGAGACACAATAGATGCCCTGTAAGTATTAGCTATAATTATCGTTACTAGTATTAAGGTCTGACCCTGACTGGTTGCAGGTGGCTGCATGGAGTGCTGTGTTGACAAGCATGTGAGACCCACATCAGGGCTCACTGGAAATAGGCACTGGTATCATCTAGCAGTCAATGTCCCCAAGGGCACGGGATGATGAGTTCCTTGTAACAGAGGAGACACCCTGCATTCTTAAGGCCCCTTCCCCTCCAAGTTTAGAGAATGCCGTCTAGGCTAAGCCAGCATGGAAGAGCCCTTTGTCTCTTCCCTACACCACCCACACCACCAGATGCTTCAAGTACGACACAGACACAGGAGCCCCGGATGGCCTGTCACTCTCTGGCAGCCTTCTTTCCCCCCTTTCTCCTTTTATGAGCCTAATCCCTGGATCTGAAGACTCCAGGCTTATGAAAGATGTCTAGACTTCTCAAGATTCTCTTAAATTATTTGTTACTCTCTTCTTATTCTGACTCAGGTCTCTTCTCAGGGACTGGAAGTTGTGTGAAATGATATTGTTCACCCAGGTCATTAAAGGAAGCATTTTGAAGACCGTGGCCTCCTCACAGGTCCAATCCCTTTTGGGGTTGATTCTACCTCTGCCTGAGAAGTCCTGTGTCCAAAGAGGAACCTCCTCGGGGATTCTACTCTTCTGGAAATCCAGTCACTAACAGTTTAGAAAACAATCCGGGTCTGAGAATCCAAGTCCGCTTTCCCAGCTCCAATCCCAGATTGTTTCCAGGGAAAAGTCTTATTTTGACCATTTTCAAAAGTCACAGAAAGTGGATAAATGGCGTATGGGTGAGGATTCAGTTGAAGAAAATAGAATTTACTGTGAAAAATAAAATCCACCTAGCTTAAGCAGAGCTTGGTTCACAGAAGTTAAAACCACTCCAACACTCCCATTCCTAAATATTTCTATTTCTTCTTCTTCACTGGAGTTGGCAAACTATGGCTTGCTTTGTCTGCCAATTTTTTTTGTAAACAAAGTTTTATTGGAGCACAGCCACGCCCATTCATGTACCTATGGTCTGTGGTGGCTCTAGCACCACAATCGCACGGTCAAGCAGTTATGACAGAGACCACATGGCCCACAAAGCCCAAAACGTTTACTGCCTGTCCCTTTACAGAAAAAGCTTTTCAATCCCTGTTGTATTACATATTCTATCAGCTTCATTTAGTGCAGGCCGCCATCAACCAACCACGCTAACACAACCCCTCCTGGGCATGTGTTTACTCCGTAGCCCTGGAAGTGGCACCCACAGCAATATTTCAGTCAGAGCTATAATTATTCCTCCGTCTGTGGTCTGGTGCCCTCTGAATCCATTCCCACACCCATGGATAGGAGAGATACGTGAGTCTTTTAGGGCAGCCAAGGACACATCCCGATTCTGAGACAGAGAGCCAGGAATGAACGGCCCTGAGCCTGTCATTTTCTTTCCTTAAGCTCTCTTGTTTTGTGAGCTGAAACCAGCCCGTCCCACAGCGTGGCTGGCAGCACACAGCCCTCCTCTGTCACAGGGAGAACATATGAAAGGTGGACATGGTACAACTGGAGAGCCAGTGCTTATAGGATGCAGGCACCACTTCTCAGCTCCAGCTAATGGTTGCTGTGGGTGGATGTAAAGCTGTGTTGCCACATCTCCTGATTGGTGAAGAGAGGCTGGAACTATTGCTTTGTTTTGTTTTGTTTCTAGACAATCACTGCATACTGAGTTTGAGACTCTATTAACTGGTAATCTTGGGCAAGTCCATTTGCTTTTATTGAAGTTTGGTGTCCTTGGCTATCCAGTGGAAGGAAGGAGGGACAGCCAGACTGTACCTTGCAGGGGTTTTGTGATGCTTACATGTGATCATTTCTGGAACGTTCTTAGAATGGAGCCAGGTTTGCACAGAGACGCTGGAGGAGGCACTGGATTGGGAGTGCATCTGTCTTGCCTGTCTGTATGCAGAGTGCAGAGTGACTGTCTTTCAAGGCAGGGACAGCAGAGCCCACCTGGAAGAGAGCTCCAGGGCCCAGTGGAAAAGTCTCTGGAGCGAGCTCCGTGAAGGGGTGAGGCAGCAAGACAGATGCAAGAAATTGTCCCGAACAACGTGCTGCAGACCTTTGCTAGGGGAGAGAAATACAGAAATGAATAAAGAGAAAAACATATAGCAGAAAGGAAGGACAAGGAAAGAAAGAAGAGAAGGAAAAGGAAGGGAGCAATGAGACTCAGAGAAAACTCAAAGCTTAGAAACACCATAAATTCATATATAGGCAAAGACACTAGATTTATGGCATAGGGCTATAAAAAACACCACTAAGCAAGAGTCATGTTGCGGATTGTAATTAAGGATAGGTAAAGATATTTGAGCTATATTGTTAAGCTTAAAAAGCAAGCTATAAAATAATGTGTATTGAATGAGACTAATAGTGTGTATGAATTTAGGTATTTTACTAGAAAAAAGACTGAAGGGAAAGCCAACAAAACACAAACAATGGTTACCTCTGGGTGACAGGATTATGGGCAATTTTTATGATTTGTTTTAATTATATGAAATTCCTAAATTGTCTTCAATGAACCTGTGTAACTTGCGTGATAAGACGAAATGGGAATTATTAACAATCATCGTGATGATTGTGAAGCTATCAGTTATAGCCGAATCAGGAGTCTCAGATTCTTTTTTCCAATCTTCCAGCAGGTGGCGAAGTGGCAATGTCAGCCTCCTCGGCCGAGTCTCCCTCCGCAGTTCACAGAATCTCAGAGCTTTGCTGTCTGAAGGTGGGGCTAGGTCCCGGGCAAGGCTGTCTGTGGGGCAGAGGACGTGTTCCCTGGTGGGGAGGCGGAGCTGGCAAGGAACCACCCGGACCCAGAAGCTGCCCACGCTCAGGTGGCCGGCCTCATGGTTCGGCACTTCCCACAGTAGGAGAGACAACACTGTTTGGAAAATGCTACTGAAGCAGGCAAAAGAAATGCCTGTTCTCTTCTTCCCTCCTCTCCCCTCCCTTACCTCCCTGTTTCCCATAATTTGGCCTGAGGCAAAGCTGAGATTAGCCTTTTCAATGGGTATTTCTAGATTGGATTAGGGGCTTGTTAATGTAGAGCAAACCTTGGACATAAAGACAATGGATGTTTGGCTACCGCTGTGGGGCGTGGGGAAGGCAGGGAGCCCCTCAACCATGCTAACTGGTCTATCAGGGAGTGAGTGAGACAGAGTCCCCTCACCCGTGGGGGCTGGACACCCCCAGGGGAATAACTAGTTGTACCTGGGGCACAGCCTTCACCTGGTCTGGAGGCAGAGGAACCCTTGAAGGAATCAGCCCCACTACACCATTTCAACTTTTGTTTCACATCTTAAATTTGTCCACCCCTATGAAAACCACTCTGAAGGGAATTCAGGGGGGAAAAAGCCATCAGAGTCCCCCAGAATGGTCCACATTCTGCCCAAACCCACAAACATGCATACCATCTGGAAACAGGGAATGTTCTGGGCCCTCGCTGCTAGTTCTCGTAGCTCTTCAATAAGTCTCTAGTGCCTTTCTCTCTATTGACACTAAGATGAAGACTTGGGTGGTGGGGAATGAAAGAAGGAAGATAGGGAAGGAGGGAGGGAGGGAGGGAGGAAGGGAAAACGCCAGCACAGCTCATCTTGGCAGACAGCAGCGAGCAGGCTCCTCCTGCCTGGCCCCAGAAGTTCCCACTTACTGACTCACCCCATCGTGATCCAGATGCATTGTCAGAGCACTGGTGTACACGTGGCACTCTCTGGGTTCTGAGAAAGTCAATCAACCCCCTTGACATACATTCAATCTTGGACAATCTAGGTGACCAGAAGGAGCCACATCAAAGGATGCGTAACAGACCTGGTAGTAACTACGTGTGGCTCTCCCTTCACCCTACAGATGCCCACCCTATTTCTCTCTGTCTCTTTAAGACACACACACACATTCCCTGGGGTGCTATGATAATGGGGATCGCTATGGTTTGAATGTGATCCCCAAAGTTCATGTGTTGGAAACTTAATCCCTAATGTAGCAGTGGTGAGAGGTAGGACCTTTAAGAAGTGATTGGGTCCTGAGGTCTCTGCCCTCAAGAATGGATTAATGTCACTATCGTGGGAGTGAGTTTGCTACCAAGAGAGTGGGTTTGTTATAAAGGCAAGTCCAGCTCTGTCTTGCTTGCTCTCTTTTCTCTCTCCCACCTCCCGACCACCCCCTCACCTGTCACCATTGAATGATGCAGCAAAAAGGACATTAGGATGCCAGCACCTGGATGTTGGACTGCTCAGCCTCCAGAATTGTGAGAGAGAAATTTCTTTTCTTTATAAGTTACCCAGTCTCTGGTATTCTGTTACAGCCATACAAAACAGACTCCCGCTCCAAAAGACACCACACAGTAAGAACAGCAACAAAATAACTAACACATAAGAGATTATATACCAATCAGTTTGGAGTCACTCAGCCTGGATGTAGATCTCAGCCCCACCATTTCCTATCGTGATATCTTGAACAAATGACCCAACTCTCTGAATCTTCATCACCGCATCTGTTCAATAGTAATAATAATGGCCACCAGTCAGGATATTACAGAGAGGATTCGACAATATCCTGCACGTAGAGTACTTAGTGCAGTGCTTGGCAGTGGGCAGTACTCAGTGTGTGTTGGTGTTATTAATACTATTTTCTGAAAGCATAAGGATAAAAGGGCAATTTGGGATTGCCACACTGGAGTTTGTTTATTGAAGGCAGTTACGTTCAGTGACAAGACTTGTTGGCATTGAAATAATTTTTAAAAGAGCTTTGGTGTGTTTCACAATAGATCCCAACACTTTTTTTGCCACGGGTTTTTGAAGTGGCTGTCTGGGAGAACTCTGTGTGATTAGCGAGCTGGAAGGGTTGGGTGATCTTCAAACCTATGGGCCAACATGGCTTGAGGACCAGCCAATCAGAGAGAACTCCGGCCCGGTCTGCAGCAGGCCCCTGGAGATCCCTGGGGTGCCAGGCCCCTTCTGTCGTACTGTGCAGAATTCTGGGGGACCCAAGGTGGGGGACTGGGCAGCAGTGACACAGAGGGGCATTTGGCAGTGGCTACTGACCAACTGCTTAGATGTATTTCAGTATTTTAATAACCTGCATGGACATGCTGGTGCACCCTGGCTAAATATCAGCTCCAGGTCAAGGTCTGAGCTTCACTCCCTACCTGAGCATCCCTTTGTCCATTGGCTAAATGGGACAACCCATTTGCAAACATGTCTTCTTTGGCAATAGAAGAGATCAGTGGAGAGTGTTTGAATGGATCCAGCAGACATCCTTTCCCAATTCTGGAAGGACAACTCAATGTCAAAATGGTATATGATCAGTTCCTATTCTTGTGTGGCTGGTAGAAGCTAAAACATCCAGGAGCCCCACTTTCTAGCTCCTGAGAGTCCAGAAGAGAGCTTATTCCAAGTGAGAATGAAAGGAGAGCCCACTAACACACAGGGGTCTTCTGAGGTGGGCTTGGTGAGGCAGAGGTGGCATAAGCAGATACCCCATGGCTCTGACCCCTTGGGGTGAGGAGCATGCCAGGCTGTCGTGTACACCACAGGACAGAGGGTGCCCAGTCAATACTCAATGTGGCCAAGTGTTACCATGGAACCCACACTTAGGGTGGAAAGGCATGATCATGTATCTGCAGGCAAGGTTCACAGGGGTGAGGAAGATGAGAAGAAGGAACAAGGACATGGAGAGAGGGGACTTTGAGGCCAGTCCCCAGATCCTGTGTATGGGCTCCAGACAGAGAGAGGCTACCAAGAGAAGCAGCAAGAATGGTTTGCCCCCTACATTCTTCAGGAGACCCTGGGAGAGGAAGGCAGTTGTTCTTTGGAACAGACAAGAATGGGAGAGAGTGGCAGAAGAAATCACTCCACCACTGCCACGTGACCCAGGTTACTTGGCACAGTACAGCCTCAAAGCCAGCAGCCGAATGAAGCCCCAACAGCTGGAAGCAGCAGCAGAAGTGGGGGACACATTCACTGGGCTTTGGAGCCTGCACGGAGGCTGAGAGTCCTTGGTTCAGCAGCCTTTCCGAGACATTCCCCAGGGTTTCCCCAGAAAGGTTGCAGGGACTTTGGGGAGGGAACCAGAGGACCTGCCACCATGGGGAGGGAAGCCTGAGGAGCACATGCCACTCAATGGCAACGACACATCTGGAGAGCATCCTGCCATTCACAAAGCACCGTCTCGTCCCTAAATCTTCCCAGCAGAGATGATTATTCCTGCTTTGCAGACAAGAGAACCAAGAGCCAGAGAGGTTAAGGGGCCTATCCCAGGTGAGTCATGGAGGTGCCTGCACACTCTGGCTCATCCCTCCAGGTTGCCTGTCTCTCAGTTCAGTTCTTCTAATCACAGTGGGACTCAGAGGAGGCAGGGGAGGTGTCTGTGGGTGCAGACTCTAAGGAGGCAAGGTCCTTAAGAGTGCAGTGGCGGGGACACAGAATTTAAAGATGCATGGGGTCATGATGTATCTTGCCCACACCCAGGCCTTGCTTTAGCTACCAGTCCCCTTGCACGCCAGCGGCCAAGGGCTTCACCAGAGAAGCATATTGCTGGCATTGCACACTGGATATCTCTGGCCCCCGCTGGCCTGTTGAGCAAGCCCAGGGCTTCACCGTGGGCTACATCTTTCCTGAGAAACTGCCTAGAATCTCCATCTGTTTGTGCAGTTAGGAGAAAGGGAGCGAAGGAGAGTGTTGCCACCAGATAGGCCGGGCACCACAAACAAACAACAAAAAAAGATTCATGTGTTCAATGGAGCTGAATTTTAATTGATACTTTCTCAAACAGTGGTTCTGAACCAACATCACTCAGCCCCCGAAGATGATGACGGGGGAGCGGTTTAACGCCACAATTAGCAGACAACCCCACAACAAATACAGTAAACATTAATCATATTAAATATTGAATGCAGACTTTGGTACGCTTGAGGAGCAATGAGTTTTTTAAATTTTATTTTACAGAAGACAAAGCAGTGATTGTGGAGGAATTATTTCAATGTCAGTGTGGAAGGGAAATAATGTAACATTCTGGAATTTATATAAAAATTACAGCTTTGTTGTGTTTCACACTATATATAGTAATTTAATCATTTGCAGCTGATTAATTTCAGTGAAGGAAAATGTAGCATTATGCATCCCTAATGGAGTTCCAAGGTTTGAATTCTAATCGTGAGTTGGGAGCAGTTTAAGTCTAAATTAGCAATTAGCTTGGGCAAGGGACATTTAGGTTGTACTGAAGTCATCTGTTGACAGGTACTGAGTCAACAAGAGAACAGCTACGAAGATCATCAGAAAAATGCTTGCCACAGAACACTCTTTGCTGGCTTAATAATTATGATTCCATACATTAGCAGTGCTGTTTCACTTTAGAAAACCTCTTCCTGTAGATTTATCTCATTTGATTTGGTCTTCATCTAAGTCTGTGAAGTGGGTGTTTGTGCTCCATTTTCTAGCAAGGAAACTGAGGCTCAGAGAACTTAAGGTCACATTGAGGAAGAACATATCATGCCAAGATTTGAGCCCAAGTGTTCCAGCTTCAAAGTCAGTATTCCTTCTACATCAAGATATTTTCTGGGGCAAATTTGCCCCATCTTGACATCCTCCAGAGCTAAGTGCAAAGATAATAATGATACTAGTCAAAGCCAACCTTGATGAAACGCTCAGGACATATCCAGCACGGTGCTAAGCACTTTACAGGTGTCAGCTCAGTTAATCCTCAATCACAACCATATAATGGGAGTACTGTTAGTATCCCCATTACAGACAAGGTTCAGGTGGGTCAAGTTACTTGTCCAAGGATGCAGTTGGCATTGAAAAACCTCATTCTTCACTGTAATACTTAGTACCTTTCAAAGATGGTTTCTAAACACCAAGCTAAGGCTTTTTGATCTTGTAGACCATTTGGGATTTGATGTATTGGGTTGTGACCACACATTTTGGGTCAGAAACTAAGGAAAGCCCCTGTGCTGGCATCTTCAGATCCCCCTTGTCCACCCTGCTCTGCTCCAGGAAGGAGGAACTGGGTGGATCTATCATGTCTGGGTAGTGGGAGATAGGAAGGACAGAGGACAGTGGCCCACGTGTTTATTCTTCTGGTTTCCTCACTCTAGGGCTGCCATAGGCCGGCTGCATCCCTCACCCAAAGGTTATGGCTCCTGTAAAAAGCCACATCACCCTCTCTGTCTCCAGGCTGAATAACTGTCCCTGTCACTGCCCCTCCAGGCCCAGGATGGTCATGGTGCCCACTGTCACCAGCCTTGGGGGGCTGTACACTCCCTTTGACAACCTCATCAGTGATGCTGATCAACACAAGCACAATGACCACCCCTCCCCCCCAGTGCACATCAGAACTAGAGATTTGGAGTGAAATTCACAGAATCAGTCAGGGTCCCAACAGAAAGCAGAATTTTTCAGATGGGTTAAAAAAAGGATTTTTTTAAAAAATAAAAGGACTATTTATGGAGTTATGGACATGGTTAAGTGAACAAACAAGAACTATCAAAGCACCCAGACTCTGGAAAAGTAGGAAGCTATTACCATTCCTAGGGCCAAAGGGCTGAAATGCCCTCTCTCCTCCTGCCCTTGGAAGTCCTGCCCGTAACATGCTCCCAAGGGCAGGACCCAACCAGCAAGCTGAATGCAAGGGAGTGCGGATGGTGCAGGGTTCAGGGTCGGCCTCACAGGGTACAAAGTGGAACAGGTAAGGCAGAGAGTACAGCTCAGCAAAAAAAAGCAAGAATAGCATGAACGTTCATCTTGTATCTTTGCAGAGTCTGGGGGTTAGGAAACATGAATACTTAAGAGTGTCTTAGTTTTACAAGAGAATTTCTTATGAATTTCAACTTCAACAAAGTAATTGACGCAACAAAGATCATCAATAGATGCTAAAACCATTGTGTGAAAAGTCCATCAGCTAACAGGATAGTTACATGATCCTGATGAAGAATCCTCCCAAATAGTAAAAGGGAAGGTATCATTACAACGGTGACATCTGTCAGACACCTGCTTAACCAAGTGATCAAGCTTAGCGCCCCCCAAAATGGGACAAAGTGAGACTATGCGCCCCTCGTGGGATGTGGTGGGAACTGTGTAACTTCACATGCGTTGTACGCTTGCCAAAATGTTTAAGCTGAGTCTAATCAAGAGGAAATGATCGGACAAATCCAGATCACAGAGCAGTCTACAAGACGACTTGCCCAGAGGCTTCAAAAAAGTCAGTGCCTTGAACAGCAGCAACCACACAAACAGAGCTAAGCGGAAAAGCTTGGATGAAACTCACAAACATAATGTTGAACAAAAGAAGTCAGACTCTAAAAAGAGTACATAAAATATGATTCTATTTACATAAATTTAAAAAGCAGACAAAACCAATTTAGGTCTTGGGAGTCAGGATAATGGATACCCCTGGAGAGTAATGTCAGAAAGGGCATCCAAGAAGGAATTCCAGGTGCTAATGATGCTCTGTTTTTTGATCTGAGTGCTGGTTACAAAGGTGCGCTCAATTTGCAAAACCTCATTATGACTAGTGCACATCGTGTGTGTGTGTGTGTGTGTGTGTGTGTGTATTAGAAAGAGAGAAATAGGGAATACTAATGTGGTAAAATGTTAACAATTGATGAAACTGGGTGAATGATATATAGGTGTTCTCATTATACTATTCTTTTAACTCTTCTTTAGTTTTGAAATTTTCAAAAATAAAAAATTGAGGGAAAATATAAAAATGGTTTTAAATTAATTAATTTTTTTTTTTGAGACAGAGTATCACTTTGTTGCCCAGGCTAGAGTGAGTGCCGTGGCATCAGCCTAGCTCACAGCAACCTCAAACTCCTGGGCTCAAGCAATCCTGCTGGCTCAGCCGCCCAAGTAGCTGGGACTACAGACATGCGCCACCATGCCTGGCTAATTTTTTTCTATATATATTAGTTGGCCAATTAATTTCTTTCTATTTATAGTAGAGATGGGGTCCTGCTCTTGCTCAGTTTGGTTTCGAACTCCTGAGCTCAAATGATCCACCCACCTCGGCCTCCCAGAAAGATAGGATTACAGGCGTGAGCCACCGCGCCCAGCTGTTAAATTAATTTTTAAGTGTTTAGTTACATAGAAATGGCTAGCATACTATGTATCAGCAATGGCCCCTACAGGGATCTCCCAACATTCATATTCTTATTTAAATATATGCAAACTATTCCCACTTAGCTAACATAAAACAAACAACTTAAAACTATTTTTGCATTCATCATGATCCCTAAACACAAGCCAAATACTTCATCTGGTGCTCAAACACAGAAATAGCTATCTGTTCCCATGTTGAGAGAAACACTGCTCTGTTAGACATACAATAGCTTCTGATCCACAAAACCATATCTATGGGAGTTTGAATTCTCGAGGGTTATTTTAATGTTAGGCAATCTACTCTGTTCATTGACTTTAGAAATCAACTCACCGAAGTTGTGACACCACTGGCAATGTTGACCAACCTTGGAACCTTGCTTTTCCTTCAAAATACACACTCT
The DNA here is from genome assembly GCA_008750895.1 of Mirza zaza. Classification (NCBI taxonomy): domain Eukaryota; kingdom Metazoa; phylum Chordata; class Mammalia; order Primates; family Cheirogaleidae; genus Mirza; species Mirza zaza. Next base: position 10,563 of record VSMD01136463.1, on the reverse strand, counting down.
TGTTGGGGCAGAAGGAAGAAGAAAATTCAGCTCCCTAGTCTCTCTGTTTTCAGTCCCAGGCATGGATAAAAAGTTCCAAAAGAGGTCATGAAGAAAAAGAAGAAAGAGGGAGAAATTCTATTTGTCTTTTTCTACCTGTGTTCCAAAATGGCAACTGGCCAGAGGCCAGTCACAGAAAACCCGACGTAAAGATCAGGTACACAGAGAAGCAATAGTTCTTTCTCTCAAAGGTCACAGTTGCAAAACCATTATGCCTCTCCCCACCCTCACCCCTTTAGCTGCCAAGTCTTCAGGTGAGCAAAAGCACTGTGACCTCTTCATACCCTGGGTCTGGGAAGATGCAGAACCTATCCCCAGGTCTCCAATTATACCTTTGGGTCAGCTCAACTGCCAACCACCTGTGAGCCACCGTAGCACAGTGTCAGAACTTGGTAGATGCTCAATAAATATTTGTTGAATGAATGAATGAGATCTGGTGAGAAGGGCTGCAGAAGAAGTTGAAGGAGTGGTTTTCATGGAGGATTTTGTGCAACTTGGGGGACTTTTCCTCCTACTTTTGCTCAGAACCCAGCTCTGGAATCTTCAAAGGCACCATTTTGGATCAGTACAGTCTGTGCTGCCTTGAGGCAGCATAACAGAGAGAGAGACAGTGAAGTTTAAGTGATTATTATTACAATGAGTTCAACTTTGTGCTTTAAAAAGCCTGTATTAAGAGTGAATTGTGGCCAGGCGTGGTGGCTCATGCCTGTAATCCTAGCACTCTGGGAGGCCAAGGTGGGTGGATCGCTTAAGGTCAGGAGTTCAAAACCAGCCTGAACAAGAGCAAGACCCCATCTCTACTAAAAATAGAAAGAAATTAATTGGCCAACTAAAAATATATAGGAAAAATTAGCTGGGCATGGTGGCACACGCCTGTAGTCCCAGCTACTTGGGAGGCTGGGACAGAAGTATTGCTTGAGCCCAGGAGTTTGAGGTTGCTGTGAGCTAGGCTGAAGCCACGGCACTCTAGCAACAAAGTAAGACTCTGTCTCAAGAAAAAAAAAAAAGAGTGAATCGTGTGCTAGGTACTGTGCTATGTACTTTAAATGTGTTATTTTATTTAATTCTCAGAACAACCCAATTAGATATCTCATTTTACAAATAAGGTGACTAAAGCTTGAAGAGGTAATTTGCCTAAGTGTGTTGGTTAGCTTTATGTGTCAATGTGACTGGGCTACTGGGTGCCCAGATATTTGGTTAAGCATCATTCTAGGTGTTTCTGTGAGGGTGTCTGTGGATGAGATTAACATTTGAATCAGTAGACAAAGTAAAGGAGATTGCCTTCCCCAATGCAGGTGGGCCTCATCCTATCCACTGAAGGCCTAAATAGAATAAAAAGAGGGAGGAAGAAAGGATTTGCTTTCTCTGTCTTTAAACTAGAACATTGGTCTTCTCCAGCCTTTGGACTCAGACTGAAACTAGACCATTGGCCTTCCTGAGTCTTCAGCTTGCTGATTGTAGATCTTGGGACTTCTCGGCCTCCATAACCTGATGACTCAATTCTTTATAACAGATACATAGACAGAGACAGATAAATATCCTATCGGTTCTATTTCACCAAGATCATGCAATTATATGATAGACAGTACTGGCTGCCTGTCTACCAACCCTCTGAGACACGCCGCTTCCCTTGCTGGCAGGACTCACCTCCCACTATGGAGACCTAAAACATCAAACACTTCTGTTCCCAGCTTTCATTACATTCGGGGCACAGGCATCGCGACCCAAACCTTGCCATGTGGATCCAAGGAGAATTTGGCAGCTACTGGGAAAGAATTTCTTTCCTAAAAAAAAGCCACACAGAGGAAGAAATGCCTCCCTCTCACTTTGTGGAGGATTGTGTCTGCCTGGTGTGGGAATTGGAAACTGCAGCAACATCTTGCCATTAGGAGGGAGAGACCACCTCCGTGCTGAGGAAAGCAGGGCAGAAAGAAAGAAAACGCCCAGATTCGCGATAATATTGTAGAACTGCTGAGTTAGCCAAACCTGAAATCACCATGCCTCCAAATTTCTCATGTGGGATAATAGATAACCTTATTGTTTAAGTCTCTTCTATATGAAAGTTTGTTTTCTGTCCCCCAAAGCATCCTAATTTATCAGCTGATTTAATTTGCACTGTAAGAGCTCACATCAATGGAGTCCATTCATCTATCCAATCAGAGGTATACTTATAGTTTCATTTAGTATTTTTTATCATTTAAAGATAGTCTAATGAAATGCTAAATATATCTATTTATCTATGCCCATACCCATCCCTTCATCCTTCCACTCCTCTATCCTTCCATCCATCCATCTTTGTCCATTAATCTTTCAATCTATCTATCTATCTTCCATCATTTATGGTCAAAAAAGTTCAGGAAGTTGCTACATGCTATAGCCCCTTCTGGAGAAGCACAATAAACATTAATGTGTTAAAGCCTCTGAGAAGTTTCTATAGTAAAAAATAAATAAATAAACCTTGAACTCAGTATTTATTTGCCTGATAATTTTTTCCTAATCCCTTTTTGGAGCACACATTTTAACAGCAACCCATTTTTGGAAATGTGTATATGGATGGGTAACTATCTGCTAAGGTCCCACACACATATTTTAAGAGGCTAATTGTTCCCTCCGAAGGCAACACTTGTTACTTAGAGGCACCGAAGCAAAGACTCCAGCACACAGAGGCCACTTGGATTTTGCTTAGCAGATGTTTACGGATAGCTGGATGTTAATTTCTACACAAAAGATATATTTCTGGCCTTGCCTTATTGTTTATGATTCAAAACTAAATTCCAGAAACCTCGAGTCCGGCCCATCATCCTGCCTGGGCTAACCATATTTGACACAAGCGGTTTCCATTCACGGTGGCCCCATGCCCTGCACGCGCCATCCATGGCCCAAGAAGTAATGCCGCGCTTGTGTTTTAACATAAACTTCAAATCACATGCATACTAACACTACTTCATAAGCAAGAAATTACTACGTCTGGTTCATTGACATTTACTTCTGGGAACCATTTCAATCAGATTAATTCATTTATCTAAATAATCTTCCACTCACTTCACAGCGTCAGAACTCACCAATACATTTTCTATCGAGGCTTCCAACTTTCCGTTTGTAGACTGAGATACAAGATCGATTTTTACCTGGAGTTCTGGAGACTGGGCCCTTATTGGGATATGAGGGAGTCCAAATAATAACAGCCTTGGACCCAACAGAGTTCTAGAAAGGGAAAAAGAGAAGGGCAGATGGAGATGTCATTGTCAGGCTATTGCAGATAGAGCTGTTAGAGAAAGTGGCTTAGACGTGCAGCAACTGCAGACCTTGTGTTAAGCAGGAGAGGTACCTTACACCAGGAATCTTGGTGGCTGATAACAAAAAAGGTTTATTTCTCATTCATGTTACATATCCACTGTGGCCAGCTGAGGATCAGCTTCATGTCACCGTAACTCGGAGACCCAGCAGTTGGAGCAGACTCCATCTGGAACACGGTCAATTGTCAGGGCAGAGAGGAAAACATATATGGCAAGGCCCACACTGATCCTCAGAGCTTCCACCCAGAAGAGACCACACAGATTCTGCTCACATGTCATCGGCCGTGTGTGAGCTCTCCTACCGCAGGCCCCCAGAGCTACACAGATGCATTCCCCTAGAGCAGGCATCACTGGAAGAGCCGCAGGCTCTATCCTGGCACTGGGGCAGAGTCCTAACTCCCATGTTTACCCAGCAGCCAAGCGCAGAGCCATGCACATGCTCTCTGCAGACAGGCAGACCCCAAAAGGAAAGGACTATGGGGCTAAATCTAAACTACCCATCCAGGTGAGAAGGCAGAGAGTGGCCAGGCAAAAGCAGTCAAGTCACAATAAAACTTTTGCAAAACAGGTTATTCCACTAAATCATTGTCATCTTCATTAAGTTCTCCATTTGCTCTTGACCCTTTCTTCTTCAATAAGGTCTACACCTTACACCTTCATCATCTACTTTCCCCCTATTCTTCATCCTCCTCCTCCAACACACTCGGATCCCCGCTCCACTGCTGATGCCTGGCTACATGAGCCAGCACCCCCATGGCTATGCTCCAAACAGCAAGTCTTTACGTTTAGATCAGTCTGAGAAAGGTTTTCTGTGACTCCCTCCCCACCCTAGGCTTCCTGTGGGAAACACCAAGTAAGTGGATGAACAAAGAGAATGTCCTGGGCTCAGGATCAGTAACTGTTGGGTCGATGTGAATTTCTCATCAGCAGCATCTTTGCTGACCCTGGTCCCCTCTCATGCCATGCCCTTTCCCTTTCTCTTTCCTTTTTCAAATCCCAACTGTCCTTCAAATGTCAAGTTCAGGTCCCTCCTCCTCTGAGGCTCATTCACACCTCTGCAGCCAATCCGCAGCCATACCTTGTTTACATCCCCGTGCTCACACTTGGAACTCACGTTGTCGTCTGACTTCTGTTCTACAAGCTGCCTCGGAGGATGGGAACGGTGCCTTATAGGCACAGAGAAACCTCTTGACATATAGTTTCTGAAACGACTAGAAGCATACGTAGGCTGTGCAGCGTGGTTGGTGAGGTTCATCCCATTGCAGTGAGTCGGTGAATGACCGAGAATCAGCCTTTGTAGCACAAACATTCGATCATGCCGACAACTCAGGAAACTGATTCTGTGCAGGCCATGTGCTGTGGGATGAGCTGAGCCCCTGAGTTCTGGAAAACATGTCGCAGATGCTAAGGAAGAGTATTCCTCAGCTGCAATCCTTGAGGAGGTAATGGAAAGCAAACACACAGTTTATTATAATGACTGTATTATTCTTTGCTTCCAGGCTTCTGAGTTTTTTGCTTGTTTGTAGTAACTGCACACTTTTTAACAGGTAAAGAGGTAGATTTTTGCCCTGTTTATTACCTAGTAGTTGCACTTAATTCTGGTTTGATGTCAGTGACCTTTAGTGACATCCTGGTGGTAAACTGATTCTCTTGCCTAACGTGCTGAAAAGCAAGGCGGGGAACTGCTGATCACAAACACCACGACTGGGCAACGTCCTAGGGAGGCAGGGCAGACACCCACAGAGGCAATTCTTGAGTGCAAGACTTTAGGGTCACTCTCCACACAAATCCCAGCCATATTTTCAACTTTGCAGTCAAAATCTCACTTTGCCACTGGGTGACTTGGAACAGGTTATTTAACCCTTCAAAAGGTCAGTTGCATCAGCTGTTCTATAAGATAACAGTACTAAGTGTTTAGTGCCTGACCTGGCACACAGCAGGCACTTAAACAAAGCTGGTTTCCTTATGGTCTTCTCAAAGAATGGAGAATCTTGCTCTCCACTTCCTTCCATTTGAACACTGATGAGATGAGAAAGTTCCTTGAAATGTGATTCCCATAGCTGTGCTGCAAACTACCACCGTGGCCCCCTAATGGCACCATGTAGACCAGAAATGGCCCTTGCTGGAGTTTCCACCAGCCACTCAACATTCACTGAACGCATATTTATTGATGCCATATTTATTGAGCACCTACTAAGCGCCAGGCACCGGTTGAATCACAGCCGCAGTGAAATGTTTTAAAGTAGAACAATGTCGTGCAGGGCTGCTGCCAGCTCCAAAAGTGTTTTGCACAGATTAGGGAAAGTTACCCTTTCTGGGCAGACACAGACTTGTCGCACACGGCTTGGCAAGCAGGAAGCCCCTTTGTGTAGAGAAGAAAACACTTCCTCATCCAAGTGGACACAGCCCATGCAGGGGACCACCGCTTGGCAAGCAGAGAGAGGACTGGATTGAGGCCCCGTGCGCCCCTTGTCCAGGTGTCCCAGCTGTGCACAGTGTCCAACCAGACACAGTGTCCCCGAAGTTGTGCATTTTTCTTAAAGATAAACGTGCTCTGTTCAAGGGCTTCTCTTTTATTCTCTACTCTCAGACATGAGAAAGAGGGTAATAGTAGATGGTAGTTGTTTGTTTTATCTCTTTTGTTAAATATTCTCACTTAGCAAAATAACAAGTTGACAACTTTGTATCAGTTCTCTGTTTTGGACAATTTACTGGCCCATAAAATTCAAAATCTGGGGAGTCACTGACTACTGGGAGGTGTTACGTGGCAAGAAGCCCTCAGTTCAAGCAAAGGAAGAGTCACCACAAAACAGTGCGGACCTAGGCAGGTACCAAATTCACATCAGTGTCCCTCAGCCGCGGCAATCTGCACGACATTATATCTCAGAACCTGCCAGGTTGCTATGGTTATCTCACCCTACGTATGCAAATACCTAGGAAGTTGCTGTCTTTGTCACACATGAGGTCCATGTCACACAGATATTCAGAAAAGGAAGATTTTTTGTGTCTGAGAAATTTACATGCCAGCAGTATCTATCATTGCTTGACTCCAGCTGCGTGCACACAGGGGAATATTCATGCGCACCGGAGAATCGCCACTTCCCACACATTTCGGTGATTAGATGTGCCTCATCTGAGGTCCGCACAGTTGCGGAGTAGGCAGACCTTGGCTCCAGAGACAAATTTGGACTTTCTCTTTTAGCCAGGATCCTTCCGGTTGCCAGAAACAGAGAACTGGTCCTAATAAAAAAGGGAATGCCCCGGCTCACATGATTGAGAAGTGAGGGCGTTGCTTCCAGGTACGGCTGGACCCAGGGGCTCGGCGACAGTATCAGGACCTGGGTTTCTCTCTGCCCTTCCCTGTACTGACTCAGCACAGGCTCTTCCCTGGTGAGGGCCCCAAGACACACTCCACTAGCTGCCAAAGTTCTAGCCTTGGATCCACCAGAAAAAGGACAGATTATCTTTCCCCACAGCTGAAACGAAAGTTCTGGGCCAGTGAATCATTGGCCTGAATTGGATCCTATGGCTAGCATGTGAGGGGGAGGGTTAGTTCTCTAGAATAAAGTCAGGGTGAGTAACGAGGGTCGGGGAATGTGGCCAGCCAAGATTACTTTTACGCCAAAAAGGAACAGGTATAAGAAATTAGTCCCCAAATAGATGTCTGCATGTGGCTAACTCTCCTTTTCTCTCCACCCACCTCCTCCCTGAGACATTCTGTTTTGGGGCTCCACCCGCTCTGTGCTCTGAGATGCCAACCCCTGAGGACTACACCACCAGCCCTTGCTGGCTGGGCCCTGGTGGGGTCAGATGACGGGAGGCACAGGCAGGACAGCTGAGGGAAGGAGGAGGAAGAGACCGGGGTATTTCTTCTCTCCCTGCCCTACAGCCCATCCATGAACCTGTGTCTTCCCTTGTTTCTTCTGCCTTTGAGGAGTAACAGCTTCCTGCTGCTTCTAGTCTAAGGGTCCCTTGTTTGTTCCCTTGACCTTGGCCATGTATCTGTTCATTGTCACTTAAAGTCTTTTCATTTAAACCAGGGGTCAGCAAACTTTAGCCTACAAGCTGAATACTACCCTCCCAGTCTCCTTTTGCAAAGAAAGTTGTGTAGATCGCAGCCATGCATTCAGGCATCAGTTAGGCATTGCCTATGGCCTCTTGCTGCAACAGAGACTGTATGTGACCACCCCCCACCCCACCCCCACCCCCACAAAGCCAAAAATATTTACTATCAGACCTTTCACAGAAAAATATTTGCCGATCCCTGGGCAAACCGTCTGATGGATTTGGTTTCCTGCTGGGAACCTGTCTGTTACATCGCCTTATAAAATGTAAGGAGAGAAGGCTAATTTTGCTGTGGGATTTGTATGTAAATGTTAGGAAGATAACAATATAAAAGGCCAAACCTGCTGGCTCAAGGGAAAAACCCCACAAGAAAAACAGGTGTAGGTTTTTGTTTGTTTGCTGTTAAATATCTCTGCCCTCTCCATCCCTTGAGTGGAGGGGTCTGGGGCAGAGAATGCTCCCCAATCCCGCCACTCCGTCCCACGCTTGTGCTGACCGCACACCTGAGTGCCGCATCCTCATCAGGGCATGCCAATGAACGGGAAAATCAATATGTAAAGAACCAAATCAAAATGCTGGATGAAAAAGATGAACATTGCTAGGTTTAGAAAATAAAAATGTTCTAAACAGATAAACAGTAAGCAAAGCGCTTTGATTTGTACTGTTTTCCAGTCCATAAAACCCTAATATCCACCGACGTTTCATTAAGAGATTCCATGCCACTCGGTTTGCCTGTGGCAGCTTGAACAGATTGCTGCAAAAACGTTATCCAAGCTACAGACCCAATCTTTTGCAATGTTTTACATGGGTGCTAAATGGGGGAGAAGTCTGATCAATCATGAACAGAACACCAGTTTAGAGGAAAAGTAAATGCTGGAGTTAAATGAACAATATCTATCATTCTGCAATGCAGTTCTTCCAGTCAATCAAAAAAAAAAATAGTGAGCAAAGAACATTTATTGGAGGGAAGAAAAAAATGAGTAATGAACCCATGCAACCAGATCCTGTGGCTTTCAGAAACAGAGAAGGTTTGTGTTTTGAATAATAACTTCAGTGAAATAAATGTTCAAATTATGTTAGAAAATGGTTCATTTGTACTCCTAGCCCTTTGCAATCTCCAAACCGAATAATACTCCAGTTTATGAATCCCTTACTAATATATCAAAGCCTCTGCATCTACTGTCGCATTCGTCCCCTCAGTGGGCCCCGCTGGAAGCTCTCTGAATGACCAGCCAGAATTGAAAACATTGTACAGGACTCTTTTCTTTGGTGACCTCCGTTCTGTGGCTGCAAGGAAGAGGAAAAAGTGCTGGACAGGACATCAGCACCCTGGAGTGGATTCTGGGCTGTGAAGCTGAGAAGCCTTGAGCAAATTATTAAGTCACTCTCTAAGACACAGTTTTTTAATATGTAAAATGGGATCAACACCTCTCCCCCGTCTCTCTCTCAGGTTCTTATAAATTCATCCATTCAGATTTGGTGAATAATTACTAAGCATGTTTTATGTGTCAGGAGGATGCTGGGTGAGGAGGAAGGTCCCCTGGAAGCTCATATGCAGTGGAGAGAAGAGAAGGCCAGTGACGAGATGGTGAGATAAGCGGGGAGAGCAGCAGAGACAGTTCTTTGAAAGCCTGTAGGAGGGACCTGCCCCAGACAGAGCTTCTGGGAGGAAGGATCTCTAAATGTGTCCTGAAGGAGTCACAGGGGAGGAGTGGAACGAAAGGAAGGAGAGCTAAGCAGACCCCCGGGACCAAGGGCCTCCTGGTTCTGTTAGGAATTTGGACTTGTCCTTGAGGAGAGTGGTGGATCCACAGAAGGGTTTCTGTTAGGGGAGGTGGCCTGATTCGATGTGCTTTAGGAAGGCCACCCCCAACACCCCACCCCAAGGACTGCCAGGTGGAGAAGGAGTTACAACCTGGGAGGCTGGAGGCAGGGAGGTTCAGGCTCCAGGAAGAGATGGGAGAGAGGGGGTATGGACGGGGGTAGCAGGCAGGTGTGAGAGGTGTGGCATTGACAGAAGGACTCTATAGACTGGGGAGAAAAGGCATCCGCAAGGAAACTAGAGCTCTGGCTTGGACGAAAGGGCAGATGCTGATTCTATTCCTGGGGAGGGAGTGTGCTTGGAGGTGGTGCTGGTGAAAGGCAAGGTACACAGTAGGCGCTCAGTATTTGCTGACTCAAAGCAGAATCTTATTCTCACAGCTTCATTCTTCCCCTGCCTCTGTTAACAGCGCCCTGCCCCCACCCCCACCTCATTCTGCACATCACTGCCTGGTAAATCTTCTTAAAACACCAATTTGTCTGTCAGATTTAAATGGCTCATTTAAGTGGCTCAGGATTTCCCCAGACACCACTCAAAGCCCCCGTGCTCCGCGCCCCATACCAAGCCAGCCTGGCTTCTGCTCTGCGTTGGTTAGGCTGTCCAGACAGAGTGGCCACAGGACCAGCTCGCCTCTGGGCTGTGCTCCCCGCCCAGCGCACCGGCCTTTCCTTCCTTCTGCCACCCCAAATTCAAATCCGAGAATCACAGTGGAGACCAGGAGAAAAGAAAGCTCCCTCCCCACTCCTGTTGCTTCTGCTAATTCAAGGCAGGCTTAATTCTTTGACATGCAGGCAACTCATAGGGTCTGTGGTGGAGGAAGTTGCAAAAGAGGAGAAATAAGAGGTACATTCATCTAGATTAGAGATAAATTGGCAAACAAGCTATGTCTTAATCCATCCTTCTAGCATATCCCAGGCTCTCAGAGTCCTCTTGATTTTGAAACATGTTTTTTTTTGTTTGTTTGTTTTGTTTTTTGAGACAGAGTCTCGCTTTATTGCCCAGGCTAGAGTGAGTGCCGTGGCGTCAGCCTAGCTCACAGCAACCTCAAACTCCTGGGCTCAAGCAATCCTCCTGCCTCAGCCTCCCAAGCAACTGGGACTACAGGCATGCGCCACCATGCCCGGCTAATTTTTTTCTATATATATTAGTTGTCCAATTAATTTCTTTCTATTTATAGTAGAGATGGGGTCTCGCTCTTGCTCAGGCTGGTCTCGAACTCCTGAGCTCAAACGATCCGCCCACCTCGGCCTCCCAGAGAGCTAGGATTACAGGCGTGAGCCACCGCGCCCGGCCTGAAACATGTTTTTAAAGCACGAGTGGATTATGATTGTCAGGGAAAGA
>VSMD01136454.1:0-184381 GCA_008750895.1 Mirza zaza | reverse complement strand
TTTTGAGACAGAGTCCTGCTTTGTTCCCCGGGCTAGAGTGAGTGCCATGGCATCAGCCTAGCTCACAGCAACCTCAAACTCCTGGGCTCAAGCAATTCTTCTGCCTCAGCCTCCTGAGTAGCTGGGACTACAGGCATGTGCCACCATGCCCGGCTAATTTTTTCTATATATATTAGTTGGCCAATTAATTTCTTTCTATTTATAGCAGAGATGGGGTCTTGATCTTGCTAAGGCTGGTTTCGAACTCCTGACCTCAAGCAATCTGCCTGCCTTGGCCTCCCAGAGTGCTAGGATTACAGGCGTGAGCCACCGCGCCGGCCAGCCATTGACTCTTGTTAGACTTGGTGACATATTTGGTAAAAATGTCCCCTGGAAAACCTTTGAGGGCAGACCACATGCCTATTGAGCCTGGAAAAAGAGTGTTGATGTGTATCATGTCCTTGTCAGTGCTAGCCAGTTTGCAAACAGAGATGGAAGGCTCTCTCTGTGTGCAGCATGCAATCTAAATTAACTGAGAAGTCCAGTGATGCTAAATCTTCAAGGTTTGAAAAAGCCCATTACTTCTATATCCAAATAGCCTAGAAGGCAAGACTGTATCCTCAAGGCTTTCTCTAGAGCTTCTTTTTAAGTGTTCTCTACAAGACAATGGGCTCCAGCCCAGTGGTAAGCTTCAGATTCAGGGCATTAACATGAAACTTTTTTGTTTCATATGGCCTTTTGGCAACTGTCATAATTGGAGAGAAAAGAAGCAGAGCACAGATGACATAATAAAAGAGGAGAGGTTTCAAGCTTATGATCTATGACTAAAGAAGATCTCTGGCTATAGTGATTTCCAATGGAATCAAATATAAATAAGTAGTTTAGAAGGCTATTACGTTTTTGCTAAAGAAACCACAATACTGGCCTATAAGAGCATGTAACAATTTTACTTTTTAAGCAACCCCTGAGCTCCCCTAAACCTGCACCAGCAAATTAAAACAATGAGATATCATTTTTGTCCATCAATTTGGCAAAAATAAGAAATATGGGTATTAATGCTAAATGGTCATAGGGAAGTACAAATATAGGGACCCCTTAGGCACTGCTGCTGCTATGTAGATTGATGTGAACATTCTGGAAAACAATCTTATAATATCTAGTCAAATAAACTAGAAATAAACACATAACTGATAAGCCATAAATCACCTTCGTATGTATTTATCCCAGAGAAATTCTCACATAGTTTCTTAAATGTTCTTATAAGAATATTTATTTTTTCATTGTTTGTAGTAGCAAGATGCTGGAAGGCAATCTGGTTATTCATCACTGGAGGAAAAGATAAATATTAGTAAAACATGATGCCATGCAGCAGTTAGAGGCAATGGATCAGATGTATACACAGCAATATAGACAGATGTTAAAAATAGTGCTGATTGTATGAAAACAACCAAAATGTCTGTCAATGGACAAATGGGTAAAGAAACTATGGTATATACATAAGTGGAATATTATTCAGCCCTAAAAAGAATGAGATCTGGCTTTTTGCTACAATGTAGATAAGCCTGGAGGATATTATGTTAAGTGAAATAAGCCAGACACAGAAAGAAAAATATTGCCTGATCTCACTTCTATCTGGAATCTAAAAAATAAAACAGTTCAAATATACAGAGATAGAGAACAAAACAGTGGTTACCCAGAGCCAGTGGTATTTAGGGGAGAGGAAATGTGGAGATGTAAGTCAAAGGATACAAAGCAGCAGATATGTAGAATGAACAAGTCTAGTGATATAATGTACAACATGAGGACTATAATAAAATTGGATTATATTTAGGATTCATGCTAAGTGAGAAGATTTTAGCTGCTCTTGCCACAAAAATTGTAAAAAGTGAGTAACAATGTGAGATGATGGATATGTTAATTTGTTTCACTATAGTAACCAATTTACTGTCTATTTGAATACCATAACATCATCTTGTATACATGAAAGGTACATGATAAAATTTATTTTAAAAAACAGTGCTGATTAAGAAATCATAAACAGATGAAGGTCTATATTTTAATACCAATGTACTACTAAATGATATATATACATAAGGTTGTACAGCGCAAGGTGGCTTATAATAAAAAAAAGATTGGAAACCACTTATATCCATCATAGGGAACCTGTTAAATAAAGGATGGTGCATACACATAGTGCAATACTATGGAACTGTAAAAAAAAGGAATCTCTCAATATAATAATGGAAAGATCTTAAAAATACATTAAGTAAAAAAACAAAGTACAAGGCAGTATATATAGTAGGCTAATTTTGTGCCAAAAGGGGGATAAGAATGCATATTCATATTTGCTTTATAGCAAAGAAACACTGGAAGGATAAACAAGAAAGCAATAAATGTGGTTACTTGTAGTGGGGGTGTAGGGTAGAACAGAGTGGGTGGAAGACAGAGATGTGAGGGAGAGTTTTCACTTTTTACTTTAAAAAAAAATTTTAAACCAAAAGAATATAATATTTATTTAAAGAATTAAATAAGACTATATGAGCACAAAACACTACATACATTACAAAGACATACACAAATACATGTATTACAAAAACACACACAAAAAAGTACATAACACATTGACTGGTTGTTCAAAGTGTAGGTTATGAATGGGGGGTAGAGAATTCATATGAAAAAGGAACAAATGAATAAATAAAAATAAGTGAGGGGGTTCTGACCAAACCAGGGATGAGGATAGGCCATGAACTGGGATATAAAAATGAAAACAAACAATAGGTTTAAAAAAGAGGTATTTCAATTTCTCCAGTATTTTGGGGGAGGAAAAATATTTTCTGACAGTTTGCTGATCTTTAATTTCCCAGAATATCTTGAACAATGGCATATTTGGTCAGACTTATAGAGAAGCAGGTAAATTGTCTGTTGAGTATGTTATGCTTCTAAGCCAACTTGTCCACTGTTAAAAATAGAACATAAAATTATATTCCCTCATTTGAATAAGGATTTAAAAGTAAGAAGGAAATAATAGAGGAGGGAAGAGCACTAATAAATTATGAAAAAAATCATGGAATTATGGTCGAGCTAGATAATAAAATTGAATCAAGGCATCAGAAAACCAACCTGTCCTTTATCCATGTCACTATTTGCATTTTCTGAGTCCATTGTCTCTGTCCTTTTCCTCTTTCCTTTTCGAAAAGCTTGAGTATCGGTAATTTCATCTGTCTGCAAGATCTTCTGCATTTTCTCAATCAGTTATCAAAGGTTTTCTGAAATTGTAGGAGGAGGGAATGCACATGTAGCAGATGCTATTCTGGATGTGGCCCCAAAATTAATGTTTTTCCTTAAAAACAAAAACAAAAACAGGACACATAATGTATTTACAACTGTATGTTTCATAATGATACTAGCCAGGTAAACTACTTTCACTAAATGCTTCCTGTTGTTCTTTCTTCCACTGACCAATTTAGCATACATTTCCAATTGATTCAGTCTTCTAAATCATCAATAGGATATTTATGCTTCCATGATGTGATATGTAATAAGTTGTCACTTACAAAATCAAATAGTACAAAACTTTTTCATCTTTATAAGTTTCTTTTAGAGGGGACAAAAATGTTTTAAAAATTGAATTGTGATGTTGGTTGCAAAAGCCTGTGAATATACGAAAACCACTAACTACACACTTTAAATAGATAAATTACATGGTATGTGAATTATATTTCAATAAAGCTGTTTTTTTAAAAAAACATGCATAATAGGTTCAAATATTTTCTGCAAAGTACCTGCTGATAGATAATAAAATGAATAACTAAAGGCTTTAAACATTTTATGTTTCATAAGCTCTGTAAATTTGTCTAAGCCTTTTTCTGATCCACACATATTTTAACCACCATCGGTTATAACACATCTTAGTAGAGTCCACTTCAGGTTGTACTAAATTAGTGTTTTCTCAATTTCTTTGAAAATATTCTTGGCCACAGTTGTTGCACAAAGAGTATTTATAGAGGATAATTTGTTAATCACTCTAAGCTCAGAATTTGTTCCTCAAATAAAAAACAACTGAACAGTAACCTCTGTTGACTGATCAAGAAACAAGAAAACCTCATAGTTACTTGCCTTGTTCTTTAATTAATTATTGTGTTGCTATTCATGCCCCCAAATCTTTGAGCAACTATTTTTGCTGAAAGGCTAATTGTTTGAAGTCAGTTTTTATTTTTATTTTTTTTTTTCTGAATACAAGCCTTCAGCTACTGCAGTCAAGCATGATTTAATTAACTCACTCTCAGTAAATGGCTTTCCTTGCTTGGGTAACAGATGAGCCACCAAGAAACTTATTCTGGCTGTGGACTCATCTTCATTATTTTACTTTCATGAATAAATTCTTCTCTGATAAAATATGAGACATCCCATTTTAAATTTTCTAATTTTTCTGACTTGCTTGCCTATGAATTGGCAATATTGTGATGAGTGCTTAGTCTAGCAATGTTGACATATTTCGTGTTCTTTTAGCACAGCTACAGTGTCACAATGGCTTACCAACAAATTTGATAACAAAATAATCCACATTCTACTCTGCTTTAAAAGCAGTAACTCTAGTTTTATCTTTTTTCCTTGTTTGGCATGATTGGCATGCACTGGTAGTAAAAACAATGAAATAAAATGCCATGGTACAACAATATGCATGCCACTCAAAATGCTGTCAAGTTACTATAACTGCATCACTGTGCTATGTGGTATAATGAACAATACCACAAAGCAATGAGGTTGCCTCATATGGTCTCTTTCACAACTACTTAACTCTTCTCTCATATTATGAAAGCAGCCATAGGCAATATGTAAGCACATTAAGTGTGGCTGTGTTCCAATTAAACTTTGTTTATGGAGACTGAAACTTCAATTTTATATAATTTTCAAATATCATGAAATGTTATTCTTATATTGATTTTTCAAAAACGATTTGAAACTATAAAAACATTTTTACGTTACAGGCTATACAAAAACAGATGATAGGAAGACAAGCCATAATTTGCCAAACCCTGACCTAGAGGTTCAGTTATCATATTTAAAAGAGGTTTAGATTGAATCACCTGATTTCTCTTATTTCACCTTCATTTCTTTTTCTGGGGTCCAGCCCAACTGCTTTAATTCTTTCTCCCCAGTGCCTTACTTCACTGAACATATTACTAACAAATTAAGAACAGTACAGAGATTAAATAGTCCTCTCTTATCAGAGATTTTGCTTTTCTTGGTTTCAGTTACCCATGGTCAACTGCAGTCTGAAAACAGTATATGGAAAATTCCAAATATAAACAGTAGTGTGATGAAATATTGTGCCATCCTGCTTGCCTGGGACACGAATCCTCCTTTTGTCCAGTGTATCCACACTGTATACTGCCTTGTATTTACCAAGGCACCTCAGTTATCATCTTACATCATTACAAAAAGAAATGTAAGTGTAGTACAATAAGATATTTTGAGAGATAGAGAAAGAGAGAGAGGATCAATGAGAGTGTGTGAGAGAGAGACCACATTCACATAACTTTTATTACAGCATATTGTTATAATTGTCCTATTTTATTAGTTATTGTTGCTAAATCTCTTACTGTGCCTAATTTCTAAATTAAATTTTAACATAGGTATGTATGTATAGAAATAAACATAGTATACACAGGGTCAATACTATCCACAATTTCAGGTATCCACTGGGGGTCCTGGAATGTATTCCCCATGAATAAGGGGGGATTATTGTACTTGAGGGACACAATATATATATAGCCTGTAAGATCGTAAAGCAGAATTATTATTTGATAAAACTGAATGTTACTAGATTTAACTGATATGGCCCTTTTAAGTACTATTTAGTGATGGTGACAGGTGCCAGAATCCTGGTTCACTGAGGTTGCTAATAACTCAGGGTGATGGAGATTCCTTTCCTGCACAATTGAAGGTTAGGACTATTTGCCTCCTATTGGGGGTGGGTAGGGGGATTCTCTCAACATATATCCCACTGTCTCTTTTTGTTTTTATGTTCTGTCTGATGCATCACCACACTTTCAGTAAATCCAACACAGTAAAGTAAAGCCCTTCTGATTTTTCTTTATTTTTGCTTTCTACTGTAGATCCATACACCACTGGAAAATCAATTTTTACTATAAAACTATATGGTACCTCCCATGTCTTTTGTGTGATTTCTCCTCTTCTCAACTGCACAAGTTTTCCTGTTCAGAAGAAACAAAATATTCTTGCTATGGACTGCTAGTTTTCCCCCACTACATGCCAATTCATATGTTGAAGTCTTAACCCCCAATGTGACTGTGCTTGGATATAGGGGATTGGGGAGGTAATTAAAGCAAATGATGCTATAAGGTGGGGCCCTAATGTCCTCTGCCATGTGAGGACACAGACAGAAGGCTGCAAGCCAAGAAGTGCAATCCAAGAAGAAAGCCTTCACTAGAAACTGAACCCTGCTGGGCCTTGATCTTGGACTTCCCAGCCTACAGAACTATGAGAAATAAATTTTTGTTTTTTATGCCACCCAGTCTATGGTATTTGTTATGGCGGCCCAAGCTTACTAATACCCTCCTATTGCAAAACAGAGTGTTAGTTTCATACTGAGAACTTACGTGCTTCCAGTGCTATAGAAAGTGACATAATTGAGAAATCTATCTTTGTTTCATTTAAAAAGCAGCAATGCTCACTATAAAATTACAAATCACACATAGAGAGTGTATGAAATAAAAGTATAAAATTTTTCTTTTCAATCCTCTTTTCTTTTAAGTACATAAATAATTAGGATTTTCATAGTTGTGCTTTGTTACTGTAAACTTTCTAAATTCATGCTGAAAAGTTACTGTAGGCTTGCGAACTATTAAAAACAAATTAGTTATAAAACATTTAGAAAAAAGACATAGGGCAAAAGTTTTATGCCATTGGATTTGTCAATAATTTCTTGGCTAGGACACCAAAGAGCATAAGCAACAAAAGAAAAAATATATAGGAAAATTGGTCTTCATTAAAATTGAGGTTTTATTCATCAAAAGTCACTTTTAACAAAGTAAAAAAGGCAACCTGCAGAAAGTGAGAAAATATTTTCAAACATGTATCTGATAAAGGATTAATATCCAGGATGTATAGAACAACTGAAACTTAACAGCAACAACAAAACAAAGAACATGATTCAAAAATGGGCAAAGAGGCCGGGCGCGATGGCTCAAGCCTGTAATCCTAGCTCTCTGGGAGGCCAAGGTGGGCGGATCATTTGAGCTCAGGAGTTCGAGACCAGCCTGAGCAAGAGCAAGACCCCATCTCTACTATAAATAGAAAGAAATTAATTGGCCAACTAATATATATAGAAAAAATTAGCTGGGCATGGTGGCACACGCCTGTAGTCCCAGCTACTTGGGAGGCTGAGGCAGCAGGATTGCTTGAGCCCAGGAGTTTGAGGTTGCTGTGAGCTAGGCTGACGCCATGGCACTCACTCTAGCCTGGGCAATAAAATGAGACTCTGTCTCAAAAAAAAAAAAAAAAAAAAAAATGGGCAAAGGACTTAAATAGACTTTTGTCTCTAAAAGATATACAAATGGCCAATATCACATGGAAAGATGCTTAACATCACTAATCATTAGGAGAATGCAAATCAAAATCACAATAAGATACTATTATACTTCATGGCCACTAGCAGGGCTAGTAACAACAAACGAAAATCACAAGTGTTGGTGAGGATGTGGAGAAATTGGAATCCTTGTGCACTGTGGTGGTAATGTAAAATGGTGCAGCTACTGGTAGAAAACAGTATAGTAGTTCCTCAAAAAATTGAAAATAATATTACCAGATGATCCGGCCATTCCACTTCTGGGTATATACTCAAAAGAAATGAAAGCAGGCTCTTAAAGAGATACTTGCACACATATATTCATAGCAGCATTATTCACAATAGCTAAAAGGGGAAGCAACCCAAGTGTGTCCATCGATAGATGAATAAATAAGCAAAATGGGGTATATACATATAATGTAATATTATTCAGTCTTAAAAATAAAAGAAATTCTGACACATGCTACAACACAGATGAACCTTGATGGCATTATGCTAACTGAAACAAGCCAGCTCCAAAAATCCAAATATTGTATGATTCCAGTAAATTCATAGAAACAGAAAGTAGAATGATGATTGCCAGGGGTTGAATGTTGAGGGGATTGGGGAGTTGTTATTTAGTGGATACAGAGTTTCAGTTTTGCAAGATAAAAAGTATCCCGGAGATAGGTTGCACAACAATTTGAACGTACTTAATGCCACTGAACTATACACTTAACAATGGCTAAGATGGCAAATTTTATGTTATGTGTATTTCACCACAACAAAAAAATTGGGGAAAACCCCAACTTACTTCACAAAAACATAGTTTTTGTATTATCCCTAATTGTATGAAACTTTTCTCCTGCTGATATTATTTGGTTAAAGAGCAAATCCTCAAGTTTCTTCACAAACACACATTTCACTCAAGACCAAGCAGGTATGGACATATCAGACTTTATTTAAAATGTCTACTTTTCAGTAGATTTTAGGTCAATATTCTGTTATAACATCTGCAAACAGGTGATTCACTGTTTATGGTACCTGCCAATTAGCAAATTCAGGAGGAATATTATGAATATGGCTATATATTAAATACTACTAATTGATAGCTAGTAAAAAAATTACCACGTTGCTATCTTCCCCCTATTTATTTATTTACTAAAAGAAAGCATTTCATTAATTCCCTTGATAGCAGCAGTGGATGAGATGAAATGTAACCACAGCCATGCTTACACTTCAGATATGTAATCAAGCCAATGGCTCTCAATCTTTTCTTTGAATGCAGCTCACAGTAAAAAATACATTTTGATCCAGAAAACACACACATGCAACTAAAAATTTCATGAAACTTCTCTACTCTTACTACATGCAATGCACTGTCTCAGTTTCTATTCTATCTGCTCTATTTTATTTCATTTTTGTAAGTGCCAACCACAGCACATTAAATTAATTTCACAACCCACTAATGAGTTATAACGCATAGTTTTAAAAACAACGTCCTAAGCAAACCAAGTTATGAAAAACACAATATCTAAGAAATAAGCCATAGAAAAGGGGGAGCTTTGTAACCAATGAAGCAAATGAAGTTAATAAAATATAAATTCTCAATGCATTTATGTTTAATTTTAATAAATCAATGACACAACTAATGCAGGAATTCAAAAGCCACTTCTGACATTCCAAGAAACAAAAATCACCGAACTTAAGGAAACTAAATGAATATCAAAATATAATTCAAGAGTTTCCTCTGCCTTTGTATTTAAATATAAATTATTATGAATTAAACAAAAATTCTGAAAGGCAACAATAGCACTACAATAAAACCTAAATACCCTTTTATAGGTTCCAAACATTTTGGATTGCTTTCTATACACATATGTGTTAGAACATATAGACATAAATACCCCTTGCAGTACTCAAGTCAGAATATGAACTGAAGACTCACTTCTAAATGAATCCCGAAATGCCAGGAAAATAGTGCCAATGTAATTCTAAATACTCAGTGGCTGGCTTAATGATCTCTGTGGACTACTAGTTTCAGCCTAGCCACTTAGCCAGGTGGGGCATGGTGGAGGGAGATGTCCATATTATTTGTTTTTAGTTATATATGTACTAGAGGATGAGAAATGAAGATTGGAATGACTCCACATGATTGGGTACATTCTGAGAATTCCAACACTGAGACAGCGCTCCACTGAGCAAAACAAATATATGGATGGCTTTCTCATCAAAGTGTTCTTGACTTCTGGGGAGAAATTACTAGGTTTGACTAATGTCCATTCCTTCATTTTCAAATGACATCAGAAAATTTCCATTTCCAAATTGTTCCAGCAATAACATGATGAAAAAGATGGTCAATATACTTTGGGATGGTTCAACAATGCTGCCAAACTATGACAGCATTACTTAGACTGGATTAGAGAGTACACAGGAGCCTAAGAAACATCAAGTATGTTTGAGGGGCTATCGACCTGAACCATTTTAAACTTTCCATGATGAGAAAGGAAAGAAAAACATTTTTATCTGGCCAGAGTTTGTGGATGCACTTTTACTGAAGCTAATTGAATAAATAAGCAGTGATATCGTGTGTTGCCATGTGTGTAGCCATTCTCTAGGAAAGGAATTAATTTAGCTTCCTATACTGCCTTATATGTGACATCTTCGGATCTTTCTAAATCCTGTTTCCTTCACTTACTAAGAATAAAAACATAGCTAACATTTACTGAGTATTTAATACATATGTATTTAACCTATACTATCCTCTGTGGGAGATAACAGCATTAGTCACACTTTACAGATGAGAGAATTGAGGTCCCCAGTGGACCCTTCTAACTGCTTTCAATTGCTAACCCATCGGCAGGCTAAAGAAGGACTTGAGCTGGAACTGAGAAACTAATCATTGAGTCAGCTTTGCAATAGGTTGTCAATCCCATTTACTAGAATTTTGCTTTTTTCATTTGAGTAAGTACCTGACCTGGCCCTCCATGCCTAAGTTCCTGCCCTGTAGTCCCATTTTCCCCATAGACTGGAGTCTTAGCTTGCTCATCAAGTGTTTCTTAAGACTATAGTCATGCTCAGGCACCAGTGCTAAAGATCCTTTCCTTACTCCTCCAGATCCCTTCTCCGGCCTTCTCTATTCCACTCTCTAAGTCTGGAGGTTGACCCACGTGGGCTCCTTTGTCCTCTTTCCGGCTGAGTTCAGCCAATGAGTGTCCATGCAGGAGATCAGCGGGAAGGAGGACAGTGAGTCAGGAGAATTTATCCTCCTGGTTCCCTTCCTGTGGAGTCATCTCAGATTTCACAACAGGCCTGCCTATGTGATTGTTTCCTTTCAGGTTAAAATAACCACGACTTTCCCTTTCTCTTTGGTCCAGGGCTGGCAACATTTCCACTATGACTAGTCTTGAGATATAACGCTATGCCTCATGACTTCCCTATACCCAGCCCATTCCTTCTTAAATAGTCTCTTTGTTAAAACCTTCTCAAATCATCCTAAATTTAGTGGGCCATCTGTTTCTTGCCAGAACCCTGACTGATATAACATCTGAGGTTTCTCATACCTCCTGACTGCCTGGGTGTCTGTTTGTTGCCAGCCAGTAGATAACTTCTGCTGCTAGTGCCTTCCACCTGTTATCTGCCTATGGACATCTGATATGGACAATATGTCTTTACCTACACTATTTGTTTACCAGGGTATTACTGTTCTATTGGACAAGGCTAATGTTTCTGATTTCCATGTTCTGGCATGATCCATCCTGTCACTGATCAAGCTGTATTTCCAGCGGTAAAGGGGCTCAAAGAAAAGAAGGAAAAACTCTTATCTTTTGCTTTTCTCTTCATGTGTAAGCACTCAGATCTCTATCACTGGATCAATACCTCTGGTATTGCTAGTACTATTGGCTTCACACACGTTAGCTTCACTGTCCATACCGGAGTCTCTCTGTGCTACTGACCTGGCAAAAGAACCAAGTGCTAAGTGCTTTGTCTTATCTGAAATTAAACAGTGTGACTGGCTTACTTTCATCTTGATGTGTTCACAAAGAAGACTTATACAGCAGAGAGGTAATAGCACAGAAATCAGAGGCTGGGAACAGTAGAAGATAATCTTTATCTCTTCTTTCACAGTGTCACTTATCCCCATCAATTGTCAACAAAAAACCTGCAGCCATGGGTGGAACCATCTGAAAGTTTGCACAAGAAAGTATATGCAAAACTCAGAGGGACTATGTAGTTTTCCTAAGGTTCTAAGGCCTCCAAACATTTTCTCCTTGGCTATTATTCTGTTACTACCTGTTCCTCCAATAATTACATGCCTTTTCCCCTCCATTTATCAACAACACAGATATAGTATTAAGCCTAAAGAAGAGTAAAATCAATTAAAAGTTCTATTTTAGGATCACTATATGTAAAATGTCTTCCACTTTACATTTTTTCGATTAATGTAGAACATTCTATTCATCTTGAAAGTTAAGAGCAAGATGAGGTTATTACTCTTTTTGCTTTAAGTGAATGTATTTTAGAATATTAATGACTTTTAGGCCAATTTTTGAAAATTCACAAAATGTAATAATTCTGATTCAAGAATCAATGCCTATGCATGAAAATCAGGAGTGATTCAACTTTTAAATATTAATTTACCTAATCAATGATAACATGAAAAGACAAGCTAATTTCTCTTTGAAATATCTATCTCATTATACCATCTATTAAAAAAGTAACTGGTTACCATTTACCAATGTCTTCATTAATTTTGTACTTTCATACTCTCAGAAGTTCAAGCCTAAACAATTAATGTGCAGAATCACATATTTCAGATAATGTATCTGATAAATTATCTTAAGTGGTTTTTCCCTCCCACTGATTACCAATCATTTCTCTTCTTACTCTAACATTCTTTTATGTCACCTTGAAACAACATTAAAATAAAAAAATAAATGGTTAGCTATGTTACAGATTTTATCAAGTTATTTTCCTACTTCCTATACATAGGTCATTTTGAAAAATATGTTCATACGTATTTATGAGCAACAGTATTTTGCTATCAATAAAGTCATAGAGTAATAAAAATGGAAGAGAATAGAAGAGGACATCTTCGTCTTTCTGTTGTATGTATTGGCAAGCCTGGGTGTGGGCAGCGGGAGGGCTAGTCAGAACTAGGAAACTAGTTAAGGGTGGAGAATGCAAGCATTGACCAAAGAAGGAAGCCCAAGGAGATGAAATGGAACTGTTTAGGCCGGCCAAGGCTCAGGGAGCTATATAAAAGCAAGGAAGATAGATGGGTACAGTGAGTTCAGAGTACACAAACTAACCTCGAGGTTCAGGAGTGTTAGAGACTGAGAGGAACAGGTGACTCAGCAACCATGGCATTTTGCAACAATGTTGTGAGCCCTTGATACTATGGTAGAGAAGTTGTTCAAAGAGTCAAAAGAGTCATGGGGAGACAGAAGCTGTATGCATGTTCACAGAAAGAGAAGACTAACTTGTCCTAGTATGAAAGGATAGAAAGCTTAGTGAGATACTTTTTCTTTTTCTGGTAGAGGTAAATGTTTGCTATGTAGGTAGTTTGAGATAGTCTTCCAGTCTGAATCTCTTCCAAATATATTAGGTGGTGAAGCAGGTTCACAGAAGTGCTTACAAACATAGGTTCTAGAACCAAATTATCTGGGTTCATAGCCCTAGCTCAAATACTTACTACTCATGTAAACTTTTTCTGCCTCTGTTTCTCCATCTGTGAAACAGGAATAATAACAATACTCCATTATGTTGATATATTAGGTAAATTAGTAGCATATTAATTTTTAATAGTAGTATTTTTATTATTAATTGAAGGAAATAGAACCAGATTCCCCTCATGTAAGCTTAGATTAAACATGTAAGTGTAGGAGTGTTTACAACAGTGGGAAAAGTGGAGGGCTTTAAGAAACTTAGCAAATTAACATTGATGCCTGATGCTATATTAGACAAACCTCAATCTTATGCAAAAATATAAATAAAAAATTATTTTTGCTATCCCTTTTATGAAGGACAGCCTGGTGGTTTCCAATAGAGGCCTTTTCCAAAGTGAGAGTATGCCTGCCCATCCCCCCAACAAGCTTCTTTCTGGAAGTTCTGGGTCAAAATTACCCAAGTGGTAGTGATGGAGACATGGCAATGAAATAGGAGGGGTGAAAACTATAATTTTTTAACAAAAGGAGTCTTGTTCGATTGAAGGATTAGGAGAAGTAGTCTAGGTAAATTCCTTGTAGGCTAAAGGAAAGGACCACATATCTTGTGTGCCAGGAAACATCTGATATCCCTGGAGTGTTGAGTTAGTTCTCATTAATTTGGGAAGGAGTAGTCTAAGAAGAGTCAGAAGAGAGGAAGTTTAGCTGTTCAGCAAGCCCCAACTAAGAAGAAGTCTTTTAGGGAAAGGGTTGCTGTGGACAGGGAGGTGGTACAAACAAAAAACATGCAACAGAAATGGTTTTTGAAGTGCTAGAGAATCTTTATGCCACATGCCAGCTGTGTGATCCTGGGGGAACTCCTGTCATCTCTAAGTCCCATGGTGCTCATCTATAAACTAGGGATAAGAGTAGTACCTTACCCATGGTTGCTATGAGAATTAAATGAGTGAGTGCATATAAAGCCTTTAGCAGCAGTAGAGATCTGCTGCTAAAGTATCTACAGCAGAGAGTAGATACTAAATAACTATTATTACTGTTATTACTACAAATAACTAGGTTGTCTACACCAAGATAGCCATTTAGTAATGAGGAAGACCAAAGCATTTTGTCCCATGCCTTTTGGGTGAGGGGGGGCAAGTGAATAATAATCATAACAACCACCTCTCAGGATGCTGCTGGTGCCCCTTAATCCAAGAACCAAGGCCAAGATTTTTGAACAGCTCACCAGATGGCAGGCCACGAGGGAGTCTGGCACATTAACTACAGTCCTGCAATATCTTCTAAGGTGGATTCCTGCCTTCTTACAAATGGCCACGGAATGAAATTGTGCCAAGAACAGTGCCCACTGCTCCCAGAGGGTTCTGAGGCACTCAGGAAATGATGCTGATTCAAAGTCTGTTTCTGTGTAGAATGCATGAATGTTGTGTCACAAAACCCTTCATAGCCCAGAAGGTGAGAAGGGAATTTGGAGGAAACAGAACTAGCCAGACTGAGAGATCAGGATATCTCAGGAAACTGGACCTGCCCACTAGAGTGAGAGAGTTACATAATGAAATAACCAGCCTCATGCTGTGACAAAATGTGATCATGATGATGGGACATTGAGACCTAAAATCCTGGGAATCTGGTGGTAGGGAGAGAGCAGAGGTCCACGAGGATGACAACGGTGGTTTCTTAGTCTGCTTTATGCTGCTGTAATAGAATACAACAGACTGAGTAATTTATAATGGACAGAAATTTATTGGCTCACAGTTCCAGAGGCTGGGAAGTCCAATATCAAGGAGCTGGCATTTGGAGAAGACCTTCTTGCTGTGTCATCCCATGGTGGAAAATGAGAGAGAGAGAGAGAAGAGAAGAGAAGAGAAGAGAAGAGAAGAGAAGAGAAGAGAAGAGAAGAGAGAAGAGGAGAAGAGACAAGGGGGCTAAACTAGCCCTTTTATGATGAACTCACTTCCAAGAGAGCAGCATTAATCCATTCTTGATGATCCAATCACCTCTCAAAGTTTCTATCTCCTAATACTGTCACAGTGGTAGTCAAATTTCAACGTAAGTTTTGGAGAGGTCTTCTAGACCATAGCATTCCACAACTGGTGGGAAGCTAGAAATAATGAGTCGGTGGAGCGAGCAGTTGGCATGGATGGGCGGCTGTCTCACCGTGGAGTGCAGAATTACCCTTGTGGAATTGAGGGCTCCAGTGACCAGGTCTGCAGACTCCACAGCAGGCTGTTGAATGTTGAAAAGCCTCATATAAGCTGTGGCTTGGAGCAGGATTTAGGAAGAGTGGTTGCTACCTTCACCAGAATATCTAAGAGTAGTTTCTGGGAGCTTAATACTAACTCCTTTAGTCCCTCTTTTATGCCTTAAGACTTTGACAATCTTTGTAGACTCTGAACCCAAGACTAGATTTTAGGACCAGTGCTGTTGCCTTGGAATGGGCTTATCTATTCAAATATCGAGATCGGGATGCTTAATTGGTCTGCATGCTGCTTGGGAATCAAATTAACCCTTCTTCCCATCACAGAAGTCTGTGGAAGTAGAATTAGATAGTTAACACAGTCTTTTCACCTTTTAGGGTTAGAATTGACATCTCAGTGGGAGCTCCCTTAGGGAACTCACTTGTTTCCCTCCCAATATGTTTAAAGTTGCAAGAGGACAAGGAAACTCACAGCACGCCATCTCCACTTAATCTTAGGGTGGTCAGTATCTTAGGTGGTCTCCCACCTGCATCTGGGAGACTTCCCTAAACTTTTATAGGTTAGAATGGAAAGTGCCGTTTGCTCATCCTAGACTGATAGTGCCTGAGATGCTTTTCCCAGTCTCAGGGGTACCCATGTGATGCCAACGTTGATGGACCAAAAGAATGACTTGATACTGCATTCAGAAGCCTTAGCATCTGCGTGGATTTGTATGGTCCTGATAATCTTCATGGAGGTGGCGGGTGAAGGGGGTAGCTCAATAAGAACCTAACGAAAGCCATGGATCATCTTCCCCAAAAGAGACACAAATTTTTTTTTTTTTTTTTTGAGACAGAGTCTCACTTTATTGCCCAGGCTAGAGTGAGTGCCATGGCGTCAGCCTAGCTCACAGCAACCTCAAACTCCTGGGCTCAAGCAATCCTGATGCCTCAGCCTCCCAAGTAGCTGGGACTACAGGCATGTGCCACCATGCCCAGCTAATTTTTTTTTTATATATATATATTAGTTGGCCAATTAATTTCTTTCTATTTATAGTAGAGATGGGGTCTCGCTCTTGCTCAGGCTGGTCTCGAACTCCTGAGCTCAAACGATCCGCCCACCTCGGCCTCCCAGAGAGCTAGGATTACAGGCGTGAGACACAAATTTTTATGTACAATTTCAGATCCCTGGAAATCCACTCGTGAATTCCAGGTTAAGAATATCTACAGTTGAAATAGGACTGGCAAGAAGAGGTTTTAGGTTTTAGGCTTTCTTCCTTGAAATACAAACTCTATTATTAATATATTCTAATTTAGTGTGTTTGCTGTTTGTTTCCCTGTTTTATTCCATAAAGTATTTGGGGCTACAAAGACATTTTAAGATGCACTTTTCTTTCCGTTCCTAAATTTGTAGAGTGTCATTACATTGGGATAATTTCAATAACCTCTGGAATTATGTGTTATTGGAACATCTCTTATTAATCATCAGTTACTCATCACAATTTTCTGTTCTCTTTGGTACACTTGGTACCTCTGTTTTCTTAGTGACATTATTCTTTCAGGTCATCAGCACACTGACAAATTAGCATACATACCTATTAGCACAAAATATTTAATGCAAAAATCCTAATGACAAAGAATTATGGTAAGAAATAGGAGAAATCTAGCTAATCAATGTTGCTGTAGTTTTATTATCAAGAAATCTGGAATTTAATTCATAAATATTAATCAAGATTTTATTCATCTCATAACATTTTAATTATGCAACTATAAACCTTATATCTTACTTTTTTTCTTTTTTCACTTAAGAATATAGAAATGCTTGTAACTTATATAGCAACTCTCATCTTGGATCTAGAAAGTAATGCCTTCAGCTTTCAAACTTGCTTCATAAATTGCCCATTCTTAGAAATGGTGGAAATACTTTACACTATCTGAATAATAATGAACAGCCCTGCTCAGTGATTTATAACCCTAAGAGCTTTATAATTTGATTTACGAACAGCTCTCAAATTTTCCATTGGCAGTTCCTACAACTCTGAGTAAATTTTCTGGCCAAATGACTCAGTATTTTGCTGCATGACTAATCCCACACTCGGTGTGGAAACTATATAAATGAATTCTATTTGCTTGTGGATAATAAATGATTACTTTTCAAAAACTATCTGCAAAGCATTATACAGTAGATGAATTCAATTGTATTGATGACTTTAAGCTCCCAAACTCAGCAGACTCTTTTGAAAAGTCTACAGTGCTCACAAAAAAGAACAATTTTTGTTTCACAGCATTATCGTGGATTCTTCAGCCTGGCAACCCACAGAACAACAAATCCTAGTTAGGCTCTAAAATCTCTAAAATGTTAAAAGAACAATCTGGAATGATTCCATTTGAAATATTTTCTCTTATAATGATACTTTTAAGTTATTTTAAAAGTTTTACTTATGGTAAAATAAATATAAAGTCCTTTCCCGGAAAGTATTTGCTGAAAACAATATTTGATATTACCGCAGATTATTAATTATTTTTCCTTCAAAACCTCAAATATTAAAAAGACAATAGTGATCCATCCATATGATGGCTTTCCTGCTTCTGGTAGCTGGAAAGCACCTCCAAGATTATGTTAAATGGAGGTAGGTTTGTCCAGATAATGTAGCTCCTTTATCTTTTAACACAAGCACATATAAGACACTTTACCTAGAAACAAGTGGGCTACCAGTTCAAAATTGGTATGGTTTACTTCTAGCAATTCATTACTAGAGGCATTCTTACCTGAACTTTTTGTTTTCAAGGGGGTAACATTTCAATGTAATGCCCTTGTGTGCCTACCAGTTGGGTAATTTGTTCACTTCCGTACAGTTTTGTAATAAACACAGGCAATGTAGGCTACATTCCAAGACATTCCTTATCTTTCCCTAACAATCAGTACTCAGGTCTGAATGTTAGTAGTCAGGGTTGGTGGGGTGGAGATGACCATGGGCAGAGAGCCATCACAACTAGTCAGGCTCAATTTTAACTCCCCAGAGATAAAAGCAGCCTGAGAGCAGAAAGAATCGGTGGTGATGGGGGTGGGTAGGGACTCAAGTTATGTTGAAACAAATTGCTAAATCACAAATGCCCAGGAGAATGCCTTCTTTTCCCCACTTTTCAATTCTTCCTCTCCCACTGCTAGTTCCACCCCCCAAGTTCCCTAGAAACTTGTTCAAATACCCCTATCCTGACAAAAAGATTATTATTGGCCTTTATTTAGGCTTTAATTGATTTTCTACTCATCCCCTTTAGAGTTAAATTTCTTCAAAGATTGTAGACAGGCCTCTCTTCTTTTTCATCTCGTTCCCTCTTCAACTTATTAATGTCTGGCTTTAGCCTCTCCTGCCATGATGAATCAGTTCTCTGGAAGGTTTCCAGAGGCCTCCTAGTCATCAGTCCTCAGTTCTTTCCCTCCTCGACCTCCCGTTTGTGCATCTGTTCTATTAAGCCACCAAATTGGAACACCTGGCTTCTACCATCCTGTCCTGCCCTTTGCTATCCTCCAGTCCACAAATGGAAGCTGCCTCCAAAGTTCTGATTCCAATTCTCGCTATACCTTCTCTTCCTTGCTCATTTTCTCCATTTCCATGGCTCCCGCTAAAATCTATGCTGACGACTCCACAGCTGTTTCTGGTTCTGACCTCTCCACCAACATTTCCATGGGCTTGCTGGATTATTTTCACACCCGTGTCCTTCTGACACTTCCACCTCAGTGGGTCTAAAACTCAGTTTGTCATCTTCCTCTTCAAAACTATTCCTCCACCATGTAGCTCAAATCTTGAGGTCATCTTTAATTCCTCCCTTTTCCAGAATTGGTTGGTGTACAACTTAGGGTGAAAACTTTCTTTCTGATGTTTCTTCCTGATCCATAAACTAGGAACTGTGCCACAACTTCCCACTTCTAGGAAAGTACTGTGGAAGACGTTTCTCATCTTTGGAGGGTGGAAAGACTTAGTGATGGGGAAAATCAGG
The DNA here is from genome assembly GCA_008750895.1 of Mirza zaza. Classification (NCBI taxonomy): domain Eukaryota; kingdom Metazoa; phylum Chordata; class Mammalia; order Primates; family Cheirogaleidae; genus Mirza; species Mirza zaza. The sequence continues at coordinate 164,994 of VSMD01136454.1, read as the reverse complement.
GAGGTTCTGGCAGCCCACTAATGGGCAGGGCTGATGTATAAAAGTCCCTTCTCTGACTCAGGCGGGGCAAAGGCAATATATGTAACCTAAACATTTGTACCCATGTACTATGCTGAAATAAAAAATAAAATAAAATAAAATTGCAAAAAAAAAACAAAAAACAAAACCAAAAAACAAACAGTCCCTTCTCACACATGGGGCTGTCTCTTGCGGTTTGCCTCATGGATTGTAAAGTGTCAAGATCTTCTTAGCCTCTGGTCTCTATGCAGGAATTTGTATAGGTTGAGTTCCTTCCTGCCCTAGTGTTCTTAAGTCTAGACTGGGTGGGCATGCTGAGTTAAAGGAAAAGGAATACACTACCTCATTTTTGCCTTTAGTCCAAGCCATGTTCTTCAATCTGACTTTACCCTGAATAAAGTTAATATAGCATTTTAATTTCCTTTTGGTTTCTCTTGTCTATTCCCAATTTGGTTGAGAATCTAAAGGGAAGATGGGCTGCATGATGGATCATTTTGTATATATCTGATATCAAACTTTTTTAGCTATCTTCCCCAACTCCTTTGTCTTCTCTTGGGTTGACTATGCCAACTGACTGTCACAAAAAATCAACAGGTTACACATACTTTTCTATTATGATTTTCATCTTTTGGTATGAAAGATTTTCGCCATGGTCCTCCTCCTCCTTTCCTATTCTCAAACTTTAAATTTTTTGGTGACTTTTATAAATCAATTATTCTTTTTTAAATGAAAAGCTAGCAAGAAGAAAAGATATGAATTCTACTAAATTAACTTCCAAAAAGGACTGATTGGCTGATTTAATATTTATTGCATTCTACAATGCATTAGGCACTACATAAACACGCAGAAAGAAGCAATTAATAATATGCTGTTATTTGGAAAAAGAAATGATAAATTGGTAACAAACAAATCAGAAAATAATAATGGAACCAAATGCTAAATTCTTTCGAGAATTTGGTTGGCTTATTAATAGTATCCTTAAGATAACTGATGCAAAGAACAGACATGAATGCACCTAAAAAGAAATATTTATAATCCCACTGCATGGCAGTTAAGCATTTGCTAAGAGAGATAAATGATGTTCTTGTGTGCACTTGAAACTTATAAATGGCTACTGCAAGACTCACGATGATAACAACTGTGCTAAAGTAATAGCTCAGAAAACCATAATTGCTATTTAGTTGCTTTTTGTTATTAGAAATGCAGCATCTGGGGCAATTTAGTTACTATGCTGTGTCTGTAGTCTTTGACGTTTCTGTTCAAGGATATGTAGGCCATTTCAGCTCATTTACAAATTTTAATCAATGAGAAGCATAAAGTAAATATGACCTTCCTAAATTCTATTAGTTTTTTTCCACCCAATGTTTGCAAAAACTAAATTCAGTTTTTTTGTTGATTTAAATTATTCCACCATGCCATTGTTGAGTCAATGCGGTAGAGAATTCTTCCTTTCCTGATGTGCCACACACTGCAGGCTCTCAGGCTTCTCTTCAATAACCCCTGCATAATGGCCAGGAATACAGTTTCTCACTGCAGTGGGCTGCAGTATCAGGAAACCCTTAGCCACGTGCATATGATGCAGTGCTACCTGTCAGACCCTCTGAGTGCCAGGAACCTCTGAAGTCTACCCTGGCACGCAGTGCAGCCTACACACAGACATGCAAGATTCCCACCTTACACACTGTCTGCAAGCAAGGTCCCTTGAATCTTCAACCCAAAACAACTGAATGAATGAGATGCAACATGTCAACGATTTGAATGTTTATTTTGTTTAGGGAAACCAGTGCAAATAAGGAAACATATCCATTGTTTTCCATGTTTGTGAAATCAAGCATTAAGAGACTGCATTAAGCAATGATTTTTTAGGTTTCTTTGAATACTCGCACATGGTAATTTATTGTTACTGGCCCTAAGAACATCAACAGCTAAGCTTTTATGCAGAGCTGTACAGCTGCTTTTTTATGGTTCGGAAACAACACTGATTTTGAGATCCCTCCAAGCAAATACAACTTAAGTATTCTTAGCAATTCTTTACGTGCTTTTGAAAATGTTACAGGTTATTTTTATGGCACAATTTCTTCAGTCTCTTAAAGATTCCAAAACAAGAGCCCAACCTAGTGGTTATTAGAAACTCCGCAAATGCAGTAACGTGTTACCTTGTCACTATAATTGCAGTTTCCTTATGCACGTAAATGAAAAAAAAAAAATATATATATATACAAACAATCCAGCCCCAACACAGGGAAAACCAGCATTGCCTTGGGGGCAGCAGAACGCGGCACAGCACCGGCTGCCCAGGCCGCAAGATGCCGCAGACTGACTGCTGCAGCAGCCGCTTCCTGGCCAGGTGGCCGTGGCCCACAGGAAGGCACACTGCAGCGCTCCCGCCATACCTTCTGCCTTGGCATTGCACCAGCGTTAAATCCCCTGGCCACCAACTACAATGTACTTTTTTGCTGGTTATGAAGGGCTGTGGGGAAGGGACGAAAGGGAGACAGAGGGAGGGTGGGCGCGAGTGTGACAGATCACTCATTGCCTCATACTCCCTAAAACATTTCTCCCCGAAATATTTACAAGCCAACCCCCAACTTCCTTCACCTGCCAGGTCTCTTAAATCTGAAATCTCCTCTCCCTTCGAAAGCACTAAACGAGTCAGGGTTTTACCGTAAACGCCTTTATGGATATGAGAGGATCTACAAAGTGCCCATTTCTGGGCTGCGAAATAGCATCAAGTTTGGGGATGGCACAGTTCACGTCTGCAGACTCCGGAGCGCTCCCACTTTAGAGGGGCTTGGAGTGGCGCGGCCCTCCCGTTCCTGGAGGATCCCAATTCCCGGGGAAGGCCCTTCCCGGGGTCCGCGCTTCAGCGTGCGAGGAGCCCCCCACAAGCAATAGCTCACCGGGCCGCATCCTCCAAAGCCCCAGCCTCGGGGCGGGGCGCGGGGAGGTGGGAGGCGGGGGTAGCACCGCCTGGAGGCTCCAGCCGGCGCCTCTCAGTTTTCCCCCTGGCTCCTCGGCGCCCCCTGACGCCGGGCTCCCCAGCAACCCGGCCAGGGAAGGCTGGATAGGCGGAAGCCCCGGGTGTCCCGGGAGCGAAGCGGCGCCTGGCCAGCGCACCTGAGGGCGGTGCGGGCTGGCGGGCGGCCCCGCGGGAGGGCGCCGGGCACTCAGGCCCGAGCGCAGCCCGCGGCCGCCGCCGCAGCCATGTCCGCGCGCCCGCGCCGCAGCATCCCGGCCGTGATGTCATCAGCCGACCCCCCGCCGCGGCGCCCCATTCCCGCCCCCCGCAGGCCGCCGCGGCCGCAGCCGGGGCGCCGCGTCCCCGCCCCGCCCCGCCCCGCCCCGCGTGCGCCGGGCTTCGGGGATGCTGAGGCTGGCGGCGGCCACGGGACGATGCGGCGGGCCCGAGCCCCGGCGGCGGCGGCGGCGCTGCTCCTCCCCACTCGCCGCGTCCCCGGCGAGGCTGCGCCCGGGGGCTGCGCACGGACGGGGGCGGGGGCGCCCGGGGAGGGTGGGGAGAGGCGCCCCGCCGCCGAGTCGCTGCCTCGTCGCCGTCTGCTGAGTCATGGCAAGCGCTCCCCGCAGCCGGGGACCGCCCGCGTAGCGCGGCTGGCGCGGGCTGCGCAGCCATTGGGCCGGGCGCGGGGCCGCGAGCGCCGGGCATGACGCCGCGCTGAGCCGCGCTCGCCCGTGCCCGCCGCCCGGCGTGCGCCCCGCGCGGGTGCCTGCGCCGCCGCCCTCCAGCCCCGCCGCCGAGCCGCCCCCGCCTCGCCCGCACCATGATCGCCGCGGCTTTCCTCGTCTTGCTGAGACCCTACAGCATCCAGTGTGCCCTCTTCCTCTTGCTGCTTCTGCTGGGCACTATCGCCACCATCGTCTTCTTCTGCTGCTGGCACCGCAAGCTCCAGAAGGGGAGGCACCCGATGAAATCGGTCTTTTCGGGGCGTTCCAGGAGCCGAGGTGAGACGCGCCGCGACGGGCTTCTCCGGGCTCGGGGGACCGTGCCAAGCGGATTTGGGGAGCGGAGCGCTGCCCCGTCCCTTCTGCGCGGCCGCCCCTGTCCCCACCGCTGCCCACTTCCCCGGGCTGAGCGCATGCATTGATTTAACGCCCCTCGCCCTTTTCGCCCTGACCCCCGCCCTCCAGCGCCCCGGGGCTGGGTAACCGCGGCGACGCGGAGGGCAGGGAGGGGGGGACCGAACTCAGGTCCGTTCGCTGAAGCCCTGAGAGCAATTCCAGCGTCGCCCGGGGCTGCGGCAGCCTCGCCTTCGCCCACCCTCCGCCGGAGCCTCGGGGTTAGAAAGTGAGGCGTGGAGAGTTCGGGGCTCCCCAACTCCCCCAGAACTTTCCCGGCAACTTCTCGCGAAGAAGTCACCTAGAGGCCGGTGGCCCGGCACTCCCCTTCCCTCCCCCAAAGACGTTCCCACCAAATTCGAGGCGTCCGGGCTGTGCCCCTCCGGCGACACTGGTCTCCCAGGCAAGTCGTTAGCAGTTCGGTAGGTGAAGAGCGAGGAGTTAAGTGAAGCCTTGTTTTTTCTCTTTTCTCCTCAGATGCTGTACTGAGATCTCACCACTTTCGTTCTGAGGTAATTTATTTAGCGCGCACGCTCAAGGTCAGAAGAAAGTTCTCTTTCCTGAGCGCCAGTTATTAATCACACGCGTGTTAAGAATCCAGTAGGACATTGAATGGCGAGCATGCTGTCCCCAAGCCGAGAGTGACACGTTTCTTTTTAAGTGATTCCATATTAGTGCTTAGCGCAGGGTTTCAGTGAATTTCCTGTGCAGGGGAGCAGCTGTACAAGAAGGGGGAAAAAGCAGCCCCTAAAAAGCATTGCAGACCTTAGAAAACATAGTCACGGGTTTGGTATCAGCTTAGTTTACAATCTGCAATTTGCCGGTGGAAGCTTTTTTTGGGTGGTGCTGTCAACTGACTGTGCTTGTGTGCACTTGGATAAACGAAGAGGTTCGTGCAGAATGCTTTGCTCCATATGCATCTTTTTTTTTTTTTTTTGGATTTCTCAAGTTTACATTCCTATTCTCTCATAAAGCTCTCCCTGTTTCACTGGGGATGATCCGATGATTTTTTGCAGTGATGATGATGTATGCTTAAATGCTTCTGCGAACGTCCACTCTTGAATGTGGACCAAACCTCTAGAGCAGTTCACCCAATCCCTGTGCCCAGGCGAAGCTGCTGTAGGAGGAGCTCCACGGAAGATTTAAAGAAAATAAAAGACACAAGCTCTCCCTGACCCAGCATTTCTTTAGGAGTTGTCAGGCCAACTCCCACTTAGCATACTTAGTGTAAGATGATTTGCTCTCCTTTTTGGGAAAGTTGCACACAGCTGGGATTGGAGGTTGCTGCTCGATACAGTTTACTCATCTTAGCAAAGACTTCGGAGTTTCAGACCCTGCGTTTACCTGACGTTATTTGACCAGTTAATCAGATGTTTTATTGCACCCTAATGTTTGACTGGGTTCCAGTTGCTTAAAAGCTTTAACTGCATTATTATAATATCATTATAATGTTGCACCGTGAGTGATTCTACTGCATATAGCGCTGGAGAGTGAAAACGATGTGCTCAATTTAGGATTCTTGAGAGAATAAGTTAACCAGTCAGGTAATCAGAGGTTCCATTCCTAGCTTTACATTAACTGTTTGTGTGGTGCTGGAAAATTCTCTTAACTTCTGGGCACCTCAGTTTCTCCGTCTGTAAAATAGGGCCAGTTAGTACTTTGCAGGGTTATGGGGAGTGGGGAGGGGGGCAGAATTACAAGAAATTATGTAAAAAAAAAAAAACGCACTTAGTTCATAGTAGGTATTCAGTACTTGGTAGCTATCATTATATTTTGTAAAATTGAATTTTAAAATGTATAAAAATAAAAGATATATTTGTAAATTTTCAAGTCTTTATTAAATTAATTAATTCAAGTTTATGGAAAACAACAAATCATGTCTATTATAAAGCAACAGTTTTTGAATGTGTGATTAATTCAATAGAACAACCCATTTAGATGTGACAGAAAGTAAAGTAATGGTCAGGGTACAAACATCAAAATGTAGGATTTTGATTTTAAAAAGAGATCAGCAGTTCTGCACACATAACAATAACAATAGATAGATAGAACCATAACAATAACCCTATTATGGATTATTATACTAGCCATCAGGCATTTCAACTAAAGCACAAACAGAAAAAAAAAAAAAAATGATATAGGACTATGTCTTGTTTAGTTACCTCTCAGTTGAATGTTTGTCCTGAGCTTGCATTTGGTTAGGAGAGCTGGGGGCAGTTGTTTAATGCCTTAACTCATTCACAAGATTTTTGATACACTTTGACATCGTCGTGTGTATTTGATATTTACCTTTGATATTGGCTATTAGATTGTGAGCTCCTTGAGGGCAAGAACCATGTGTCTTGTTTAGGGCCATATCCCCACTGCTTGACCCAGTGCCTTGTTTATAGTGTGTGCTATTAATAAATCTTTATGGAGTGAATGAATGAAAAGAATCTCTTGGTGGTTGCTAGTTCCTGTAACTGGCAAATGGAACTCAGAGCTGGGCAGAAAAGCAAAATGCATATTCTTAGGACATCACTTAGTATTCAACATTTGCTGAATCTTAACTCTTATTTGATCTTTACGGAATGTTAAAATTGCCTTGAGGCCGGGCGCAGTGGCTCATGCCTATAATCCTAGCACTCTGGGAGGCCAAGGCGGATGATTGCTCAAGGTCAGGAGTTCGAAACCAGCCTGAGCAAGAGCAAGACCCTTACTATAAATAGAAAGAAAATTAATTGGCCAACTAATATATATAGAAAAAATGAGCCGGGCATGGTGGTGCATGCCTGTAGTCCCAGCTACTCGGGAGGCTGAGGCAGGAGGATTGCTTGAGCCCAGGAGTTTGAGGTTGCTGTGAGCTAGGCTGATGCCACGGCACTCACTCTAGCCTGGGCAACAAAGTGAGACTCTGTCTCAAAAAAAAATTGCCTTAGAGTTTATACTAAAAATGTAAGTCACTAGTTAAAACAGAATGGATTTGATTAGAATATTTTTTTCCTAAGAATATTAAATATAATATTAGCTTAATTTGTTGATAGGGTACCCATCAACAAGTTCCTTCAGTAAATTATTCAAAGAATGTTATTATATAAGTGCAAAATCCTGAGACTGTGTTGCATGATAATGTCATATATCATCAGTGCTTTGTTTATATAAATAAAACATTTTCCCTTAAGGAAAACATAGGGATTTTTTTTTTCTTTTCTCTTTCTATCAGGATGCAAGATTTTTCTCCTTGAGAAATACCTCTGAATTTACTTGGATTCTAGCATATTTAAAAAAATAGAATTTGAGTGACATGATGGATTTTCTTGTTGCTTTTTAGGAACAGCTACAGTAAAATAATTATCAAAGAAAATACTTGGATTTTCTGACAAGTTTTAATCGTATTGAACTAAGAAGTTAGTACTTTCTATCCTTTGTTCCAATCTCAATAAATAGCTAATTCGCTTCCAGCATTTCTATAGTGGTCAAATGAGGAAAATGAGTTTAGGATCTGCTGACTCACTTTGAAATATGAAAGAGCCTCAGGAAAGCCCTTGAAGAGATGAAGAAGTTTGTTGAGCACTTTGACGCTTTCCTTGTCCAATTGGACAGGAAGTTTGAGCCAATTCCTTCTCAGGTAGTCAGAGAAATACTTCTCCAAGAGGAAAAACCATGGAATCAGGACTCAGTTTGTTCTGGGTAAGTTCTGTAGTCTGGAAAAATGTCATCTCTCTCATCGGAGGAGCTGCAGCTTTTTGTCTCCTAAGTGTATAATAAAGACATTATTTTCTTCCTCATGAAGCTAGAAATAAATAATATAGATGATTATAAGATGTTTTGGAACCATACAACCAAGAACCCTTTTTATTGTCACATACTTGCAAACTTTACTGGCTTTTTCAGGAGTCCTCTAAATTTTAATAATAGCGTATGAGAATGTGAAATTATTAATCCATCTAGCATGGCCTGAACAGTGTAACCCCATTTCACTGATAGATAAGAAGTCCCAGTTAGAAATACATGTTTTGTGTATGCATATAAAAAACTTAGCCAGCGAGTTTTTTGCTCTAAACAGCTAGTGAAGAGAAGTGATTTACATTGACGGAGGACACAGTTTAGAAACCAAGTGTTCATTCTGGTTTCTAGAATTCTGACATCTAAGAAATATACTTTTCCTGAGGATTTTAATGTTTTCTGCTGAAACTTTAAACAGTGGTAGACTTTTACCCCACATCTCTGTGGTGAAAGGCAGTGACAATGCTGATTTTAAGGAAATTTCAGAAAGTAATATGGGTAATTGAGGTACTGTTAGAGAATAAGAAAGAATCTTGGGAGTACTTCAGTTGAATGAAGACAATTATAATGCCCTTGGAGAATACCCAGAGTGAATAGTGGTAAATGATCCCTATTCATCAGCTCAGTGGAATAAGAGAAGCCTTGTTTTGATAGAAGGAAGGGGAAGAGTGTGTTTTTTATCTGTCAGGATTTGAGTAAATGTCTTCACTTCCCATTTCAGGCAAAGGACTCAAAAGAGTTAAGCAGTTCCCGAAGAGTCACATAGCAAGATAAGGACTGAGTAAGACAAGAATTCCCTGGCTACATTTTTGTCTGTCCTGTAGTGTTTAAATGTGTCATTCACAGCCCAGAGCATAATATGCCCAACATTTTCACTGAAAGAGAAATTTAGTTGAGTTTTTAGTGGACATTTGTTATAAAATGGAATAAGTAAATCTTTTAATTTTTTTCAGTGATTATCCAAATTATTCTAGATGAAACAATAGTCCACGGAAGCCCTCTTCCATGGCCTCATCACATTTCCAGAGTATCTCTGTACCAAACCATGGGAGAACGGTCAGCAAAATAACCACATTTCACAGCTTCTCATTAAATTTGCATCTTTCATTAAGAATTACCCAATTTAGTGGATTAGAGAAAATGATAGTTTATTATTGAGCTATTCTTTATAATTAAGTTATATTAATATTTATAAATTTCTTTGTCCTGAGATAAATTCTAGGACTAAATTAATTTATACTAATTAAGTCATTCACAAGTTGTAACATAATGTAACATCCATTTAGCTTCACCTAATTATTTTCAAAATGAACACATTTATTTATTTATTTTTTTCGGTAGGAGTTACTGTGTAAGACAGTAGGGCTAACAAAGGGTCTGAGATACAGCCGCTGCCCTTGATAATTACTTCTAAGTCACTCCCAATATCAGTGCTGAAATTGTATAGTTACTGGTTTCTTCTGTTACGGTAACTGAACTGCTGTGCCGTTTCCAACTATGAATCACAAATGTGGTGAGAGTATCAGAGGCTGCCGTGTACAAGTGTACAGCTAATACACATGTAAAAAAGGACAAATTCATCCTTTTCACAGAGCTTATTACACCAAATTGAACACTGTCATATAATTAACCCTTACTTTAGCTACATGATGACAAAACAGAATTGCTGAAAGAAAAAAAAAGAAGTAAAAACGTACACTTTTTATTTTCTTGCAACGATATCAATTAAATGCAATCTAGATTAAAATCAAAACAAGAGCTTTGCCAGAGAAGTTTGAGTCTTTATCTAACCTTAAGGCTCACGAATGACTCTCTTTGAAATTTGGATTGCAAAATAGAAGTAGGCTAATTACAATTATTGGTATGATGATATTGGTATTGATATGATATTCCTATATTGGTATATAGGAATAGGAGCTCAAAACTGTGGTTTGGATTCTAGCTCTGCAACTCAGCTACTGTGTTACTTTGGTCAAATCTTTCTTACAGTCTCTGAGACAGATTTTGTGTTCTCGCTGGCAACATGAAGATGATCTCTGAAGTTCCTTCTAGAAGTTATAGGCCATGTTTCTATGTGCAAAGCATCATGCTGAAAAGGCATCATGGAAAACATGATCCCTGCCTTCTAGGAGCTTAAGGCACATAAAGAAAAAAATATAACTAGCAAAAATACCAAGTAAAAATTATATATAGAAAAGGAATGGTTGGAATAGTGGTGGTAAAATGACTGCTTCTAACTGGGGTGATCAGAGAAGGCTTCCAAGAGGAGTTTATATTTGTGCTGAAGGATGGAGGTTGTATAGTAACTACAGTAGTCCCCTCTTAGCCACGATTTTGCTTTCCATGATTTACCCATGGACAACTGTAGTCTGAAAATAGTAAATGGAAACTTCTAGAAATAAACTGTTCATAAGCTTGGAATTACATGCCATTCTGAGTAGCGTGATAAAATCTCAAGCTGTCCTGCTCCATCCCACTCTGTCCTGACCAGGATGTGAATCAGCCCTTTGTCCAGCGTATCCATGCTGTCTGCCCTGGTTAGTCACTTAGTAGCTGCCTCAGGTATCAGATTGACTGTTTCTGTACTGCAGTGCTTGTATTCAAGTAACCCTTATTTTGGCTAATAATGGCTCCAAAGTGCAAGAATAGTGTAGTGATCCTGGCAATTCTGAGGTGCCAAAGAGAAGACAATAAGTGCTTCCTTGAAGTGAAAAGATGAAAGTTCTCAACTTAATAAGGAAAGAAAAAAAAAAAAAACTATGCTGAGATTGCTAAGAGCTACAGTAAGAAAGAGTCTTCTATCCATGAAATTGTGAAGATGGAATAAGAAATTCTTGCTAGTTTTGTTGCACTTCAAATTGCAAAAGATAGGGCTGTAGTGTGTGCTAAGTGCTAAGATGGAAAAGGCATTAAATTTGTGGATGGGAGACATGTACAGGAAAATGTATTCTGATTGACAGCAACGTGTTGCACCAGATTTACTTCATCTTAATTAAACATCACAGGTATGTGTGTATAGGAAAAAACATAGTATGTACAGAGTTTGGTCCTGTCTGTGGTTTCATGCATTCACTGGGGGCTTGGAATGGATTTCTCATGAGTAAGTGGTGACTGTGGTACCTGGGTAGATTGAAAAGGAATGAGAGTAAACCTCCCAGGAAGGCAGAATAGACAAAGATTTTGGAAAGTACACGTCTGTTTTCAGAGCTCTGTACACCAGTATGATTACAGCAAAAGGTTCTTGAGATTGCCTACGGGAATATAGAGGCTGGAAATATTAGTAAGTGCCAGCTGCAAAAAAATAATTTTTGTATACTGCTTGACAGTTGACAAAAAGGCTTTGACATAACATTATCTTACTTGAGCATCTTAGGAAGACACTTGCTATTAGCCCTCTCAAGAGAAGCAAAAAATCACCTTTTGATTTCTTTTCCAGCAACTATAATAAAACAGGCTGATCACTTTTCTTTTACTCTCTGCTGCAGTAAAGAGTAGCTGGCCTTTCTGGTCACTCTGAGGCTGAGCTTATGAAGGGTACCATGTTTTTGAGGTCCAAGGACCAAGCATCAATCACTGGGTTATACTCTGACTGCAGATACCATTTGTCCAGGGATTTGTGGCAATCTGCTCATGTGTTTAGTGTGGTCATTACAAATCCTAATGCAAAGTATAATAAATTTGCAGGTGATTCATTATGTACAAGACCATTTTTGTTGGCTATGAAATATATTACTGTCCCTCGTTAGAACTGTCACAAGGTCATCTCTCACTGCAAAGAAGGCTTGGGATAGGAGCTTTTTATCTTTCCTAGCCTTTGTAGTAGAGGTGGGCAAAGGACAAAGAGTTGAGTAAACCATATTCCTTAATGTTGCCCTACTTAAAATCCTTCAGAAGCTTCCCACTTCTTTGAAGATAACAAAGTTCATCCTTCTTAAAATAACATCAAAGGGATCCTTGTACTCTTGTCCTTGTGAAAGGTCTAGTCTACCATTTGTCCACACTTGTGGTTCTCCAATGGACCATGACTTTTTAGGATTATTGTTTTTGTCCATGTTATTTCCAACCGAGAAGGCCTCTTTTTCTTCCTTTCCTTTCTTTCCTCACCCACCCCTAATAAAAGCAAAAATACTCAATCATCACAGAAGGCTAACTCTTGTTCTTTCTTCTAAACCCAGTTCATAGGTTATCTCCCTCAGGAAACTTTCTTGACTGTCTCTTCATAATAACAATTGAGTTTTTTGTTATTTGTAAGAATCTTAAAGACAGTGTATATTCCCAGTTCTTGGGTTAGTATCTGGCACATACATAGTGAAGCTTAGTAAATGTTGGATAAATGAATGAATATTTGAAATTTTCTACAAGTCAGTTTAATTCTCAATTCTTATGGATTTTGTAATTTTCCAAGTATCCTGTATTCCTCTTAAGAGGAAAGAGACAGGTGCCTTTCAATTTTTATTTTAGACATACAGTTATACTTTATCTCTGCCTTACTGTGTGTTTACTTTGAGGATACACAGATTCAGACACTTTAGAAAATGAGTTGAAAATATCCCCTGACATTTTTTTATTGAAGAGATTTTCATACTTTGATCTGAGAGTTTGAATAGAAGTTTAATATTTAATGTTATTATTTCAATTTGTAATCTAAAAAGTCCATATAAATGTGTTCTTAATTATCTTATAACCAATTTACCTGATAACCAGGATTGGCATCCAATTCCAATTCCTGAATTTATGTTTCGTTTACAATCACATTGTAAAGTGGTGTTGTCTTTAACTGTCATGAGCTTAAGAGGAAAGAGGCTGGGCAATTTTTAAATGTAATTTATGCATTCAAGCCATATGAGGGCCAAATGGTGTGCTTTGGTAATCTGTTAAATTAATTTTGAGAAATATGATGGTATATTTGTGTGAAGGGCATCAGAAATGGTAAATATCAAGGTAAATATAAAATGCCATTTTATTTCTCTTAATTTCTTTAGAATACATATAATTGTTTAAAGCACAAATTATAACATTGTCTCATGGGGTTTATAATGTATATTTTATAATGTATATTTATAATGTATGTTTGGCAATTTTAGTGTAAAGAATGGCAAGGGAGTAAATGGATTCCCTATAGGATTATAAAGTCTCTACATTTTATATAAAGTGGAAATTAACTTAGGTAAAATGAATAGTTAAGGATGTGTATTTTAATCCCCAGAGCAACCAATAAAAAATAATGCAAAGCAGAGATAAACCCAAATAGAATTCTAAAACATATCCAAATGATTTGAAGAAGGCAGGAAAGACGGAATACAGAAACATAAAACCAGAGGAGACAGATTGAAAACAAAATAATGAAATTGTGGACCTGAATTCAACCATATCAATAACTACATTAAATATTAATGGGATAAACACTCCAATTATGAGACAGAGATTCTCAGAATGGATAAATAAGGCATGACTATATGCTATTTACAAGAGATGCACTTTAAGTGAATGGATGGAAAAATATAAGCAATGCAAACAATAAACATAAGAATATTTAGAGTGGCTATATAGATATCAGTTAAAATAGATATCAAGGCATATAGTATTAACAGAGAAAAAGAGGGATTTTCCATCATGATGAAAATGTCAAACATTCAGTAAGACATAGTCATAATATATATGTACCTAATACAGAGCCTCAAAATGTATAGAGTAAACATTTCAAACATAAATGGAGAATTGGACAATGCTGTAATCATAGTTGGTGATCAAAAAAGTTTATAAGCATCTCTCAGCAATTGGTAGCATATCCACACAGAAAATCAGTAAAGATGTAGGTAAATATCTAAACAACCCTATCAACTATCTTGACTTGATATTTATGGAATACTGTACTACCTTGACTAATTCACAAAGACGGACTATATTGAACGGCCAGAAAGCATGTCAATAAATTTAAAGGATTATAATAACGCAGAGTACATAGGAATCAGTAATAATATCTCTAGGAACACCTTAAGTATTTACAAATTAAATAAAATGCTTCTAAATAATTCACATATCAAAAAAGAAACCATAAAGGAAATTGGAAAGTATTTTGAACTTAGTGATAATGAAAACAAAATATCTCAAAATTGTGGGGTGCAGCCAAAGCAGTGTTCAGAGGAAAACATAAAGTTTTAACTGCTTCTCTTAGAAAAGAAGAAAAGTCTAAAATCAATTAAGAAAGCTTCAACCTTAAGATACTAGGGGAAAACAAAAAGCAAAGTAAACACAAAGGAAGTCAAAAGAAGGAAATAATAAAGATAAGAGCAGGCATGGAAGTAATAGAGCAATGACATAATAGAAAAAAACAAAACCAAAGCTAGTTTTTTGAAAAGATCAACAAAGTTTATAAACTTCTAGCTAGACTGATCAAATCACTGGTATGACAAATGAAAGAGAGGTTATAATTGTAGAACCCTCAGACACTGAAAGGGTAAGAGAATATACTATACAACTTTATGCCCACAAAATTGACAACTTAGATGAAATGGAATTTTTTTTTTAAGAGACAGGGTCAGGCTGGAGTGCCGTGGTACATTCATATTCATAGCTCACTACTGTCTTGAAAAACTGAACTCAAAACAGTTCTCCCACCTTATCCTCCTGGGTATCTGGGACCAAAGGAGTGTGCCACTGTGCCCGGCTTTCCAAAAAATCTTTTTTTAGAAACGGCATCTCACTGTGTTGCCCACACGGATCTCAAACTTCTGGCCTCAAGCATTCCTCCTGCCTTGGCCTTTTATGAAATGGAAAATTTTTATGAAATGGAAAATTTTTTTGAAAAATATGACATCAAAATTGACACAAGATGTCAATACTGAGAGGACTTAGTTGAATTAAGTTGAAAATAGTTCTTTACCTTGGAGTTTCCTGAAAGAATCTTGTGGATTCTTGAAAGAATCCCATGGACCCTAGGAGTTTGTGGACCACACTTTGAGAATTACTGCTTTAGGTGGATGCAGTTTATTATGTGTATCTTATATATCAGTAAAGTTGGTTAAAAAGAAATATATATTTATATATAAAAATATATTTATATATAATATGTATGTATTATATAATATATAATATTTTAACATATTATATAAATATATAATATATAAAATATATGTTAATATATAAATATATATTTTAAAATATATAATATATTTAACATATAAATATATTAAATATATTTATATTTATATATGTATAAATATATATAAAATATATGTAATATAAATATATATATTTCTTTTTAACCAACTTTACTGATATATAAGATATATATAATAAACTCCCAATATATATACATGGGAGACTATAAGAATTTATTTTCCTTTAAAAAGTTTCTATCACTTTAAGTGTATAAAACACTGCCTGACAGTATATTTAAGACCATGGCATTTTGATAGTATGATTGGAAAAAGTTTTGTCATCCCATTTCTTTTAGACTTATTTATATAATTTATTTTTAAGACAGGGTCTTGCTCTGTTGCCCACACTGGAGTGAAGTGGCATCATCATAGCTCACTGCAACTTCAAACTCCTGGGCTCAAGTGATCTTCCTGCCTCAGCCTCCAGACTAGCTGGAACTACAGGCACATGCCACCATGGCTGGCTAATTTTTAAAATATTTTGTAGAGACCGTGTCTTGCTATGTCGCTCAGGCTAGTCTTGAATTCCCGACCTCAAGTGATCCTCCTTTCTTGGCCTCCCAAAGAGTTAGGATTATAGACATGAGCCACTGCACCCTGCCTTATTTATATAATTTTTTACTGGAAGAGCCATCTCTACTCATCTATAAAAGTAATATAAATTTACAAAACAAATGCAAAATCAATGAAAATGGTTTGACCCATTTGTGAGGACAGTGGAAAATTTGTAAGGAAAGTTGCCCTAGATGTAAGGGGAACTTTCTAAGGTTTATGTAAATAACTTTTCTTATCTATTTATCTATACCTATCTATACCTATTTATTTATCTGTCCACCCATCTGTCCATTCATCCATCCATCCAATCCTTCCTTCCTTCTTGATTTTATTTCATAATGCTGAAGAACTGGTCGAACTCCCAAGATCTTGAATTCTGCAATATCTTTCTCTGATCACACATCCTTCTGTCTCTGCACCTCATCAAGCTCTCCTAATGAGTTTCCTCCTTACCTCCATCATGACCTAAATCTTCCCAGCCTGTCAGCACCTTCTGATTTAACTTCATTTGCCATTCTGCTCAGTATAAACCTTTAGATCAACTGTATAGAGAAACTTTCACTGTTATGTCTATGGCCATACCACCCTGAATGTGCCTGATCTCGGAAGCTAAGCAGGGTCAGGCCTGGTTAGTACTTGGATGGGAGAAACGTTCACTGTTATTCTTACTTCACTCATAGAAGTAGTTCTTCTGCCACGGTGGCTTTGTCAACGCCTGGCCTTGGGTGAACCTCATTGACTGCTTTTTGATTTTTGTGCAAAGGAGGCCTATCCTTATTGGACAGTTTCCCAAACCCCATCCATTTGGTTTATTGTGTTATCCAGCAGTCATCACTGGTCTTTTGTAAGTGTATCAATTAGCTGCTTCTTTTTTTTTTTTTTTTTTTGTAACAAACCACTGAAAACTTAGTGGCTTAGACATTAATCATTTAGCTCACAATTCTGTGGGTTGGTGATTTGGGCTGTGCCCAGCTGGTCTGAGTCAGGCTTGGCTCATCACAGCTGGAACTCACTCATGGGTCTTTGGTCAGCTTCTGGCTGACTCACAGTTTTCCTGCACATGGTCTCTCCTCTTCCAGTAAGCCAACTCAGGTTGGTTCACATGTGGTTAGATTTGGGTTCCAAACGCAGCAAGAGTACAAGTGCACAAGGCCTGTCGAGGTCTAGGTTCTGGGCTTCTGCAGTGCCCCTACTAATGTTGTTTTGGCCAAAGCAAGTCACAGGGGTGGGGAAATAGAGTCCTGATAGGAGCAGTGGTATGGTATTGCGGCTGTTTTTGCAATCTACCCTAGGCAATCTTTTGTTTTGTTTCTGGTTTGTTGCTTTCTACTATCCTCAAAGCACTATCATAAGCTTTCGTTTTCCCTGGACAGTCTTTTCCAATTTTTTGGCTTTCATTTATGTGAAAATTACTTCCACATGAAATTTTTAGGCCTAACTTAGTTTTTCAAAAATTTCATTGAGGTATAATTTCCAATTTTAGAATATTTTTGATCACCCCAAAAGATTTTTCATGCCTGTTTGCAGTCAGTTCCTGTTCCAACACCCATTTCCATGCAACCACTCATCTGATTTCACTATCTATAGATTTGCCTTTTCTGGACATTGCATATAAGTGGAATCATATAACATGTAGTCTTTTATGTCTGACTTCTTTCAGGTAGGTAGCTTAATATTTTTGAGGTTCATTCATGTTGTAGCATGCTTCAGTAGTTTGTTCATTTTTATTGCTGTATAGTATTTCAGGCTGTGAATATACTATGGTTTTCCATTGACCAGTTGATGAACATTGAAGTTAACCCCCAATTTTAGCTATTATAAATAATTATGATATGAATACTTGCTTAAAACCGTTGCATGGGCATTTATTTTTTTGCTTGGGCATATAGGAGTAGAATTTCTACATCGTATGGTAACTTTAATTTTTTTTTTTTGAGACAGAGTCGCGCTTTGGTACCCAGGCTAGAGTGAATGCCGTGGGGTCAGCCTAGCTCACAGCAACCTCAATCTCCTGGTCAAGCAATCCTACTGCCTCAGCCTTCTGAGTAGCTGGGACTACAGGCATGCACCACCATGCCCGGCTAATTTTTTCTAAATATATTAGTTGGCCAATTAATTTCTTTCTATTTATAGTAGAGGTGGGGTCTTGCTCTTGCTCAGGCTGGTTTCGAACTCCTGACCTCAAGGAATCCGCCCACCTCGGCTTCCCAGAGTGCTAAGATTACAGGCGTGAGCCACTGCGCCCGGCCTGGTAGCTTTAATTTTTTTAAAGAAATTATCAAATTGTTTTCCAAAATGTCTGTACAATTTAATATTACTGCCAGCAGTGTATGTGGAGTCCAGTTTCTCTACATCTTTGGCAATACTTGTTATTGTCTGTCTTTTTGATTATAATTATTCTAGTGTCTCTATAGTGGTATCTCTGTAGTATTGATTTGTATTTACCTAGTAATTAAGCATGTTGAGCATCTTTTCATGTGCGTTCTAGCTGTTCATATAATTTCTTTAGTGTCTTCTCATTGAGTTTGAGAGTTCTGTATACATTCTAGATACAAGTCCTTTAACAGATAGATGCTATACAAATATTATCTCATGGTCTGTGGTTTGTCTTCACCTTTATGTAATGGTGTCTTTTTAAATGCAAAAATTAAAATTTTTTAATAAGACCGATATATCAATTATTTTCCTTTTTGGATTGTGCTTTTGGTGTCATATCTAGGGAACTTTGCCTCATCTAAGGTCATGAAAGTTTTCTGCTACTTTTTTTCTAGAAATTTCAGTTTTGGTTCTTATATTTAGTCTGTGATTTATCTTGAGATTTTCTCTATTTTCTCAGTTTATGAATTATTGGTATTAATTCTTTTAAAATATTTAAAAGAGTTCACCAGTGAAGCCATTTAGGGCTTCTGTTTTTGTTGTGGGAAGATTTTAAGTTATCAATTTAATTTATTTTATTTTAGTTATTTATTTTTGGGACAAGGTCTTGCAGTATTGCCTAGGCTGGAGTGCAGTGGCATCAGTCATAGCTCACTGCAACCTCAAATCCTGGGCTCAAGTGTTCCTCCTGCCTCATCCTCCCTAGTGGCTGGGACTACAGTCTCACACCACCATGCTCAGCTAATTTTTGTATTTTTTGTTGAGATGGGGATTTTGCTGTGTTGTTCAGGCTTGTCTGGAACTCCTGGCCTCAAGCAGTCTTCCTACCTTGGCCTCCCAACGTGCTAGGATTGTAGGCGTGAGCCATTGTGCCGGGTCCAATTTCTTTACTTTTTATATGCCTACTCAGATTTTTTTCTTATTGAGTCATTTTGGTAATTTGTGTCTTTCTAGGAATTGTTCATTTCATCTAAGTTGTCTAATTTCTTGGCCTAAAGTTGCTTATATTAGTCCCTTTTCCTCCTTTTAATTTCTGTAGGGTTGGTAGTACTTGCAGATTCCCTTTTTGTTCATCTAGGTGGAAAGTTGGAGCTTTGTTATCCTGTTCTCTTGCACACTTCTGTGACTGTGCTCATGTCCAGGGCCAAGTGGTAGAAAGATAAAGACAGAAAAAATGATGGGAGTTTGCCCTGCTCTCTTGGGATGAGAGAGGAAGTTTTGGTCTTTGTGGGTTTGTTTTGGGACCTCTGATATTGCTGCCTGTTGGATTGCTTAGGGGCTTGGGCTTGAGAGAATGCAGAGAAGGAAAAAAACAGGGAATTTCTGTATTTTCTCTGAGTCTTAAGTGGTCACTTTCTCATTCCTCTAGCCAGAATTAGGGAGCTTCTCCTGGAGTTCTTTCTATATGAACCTCAGTACCCACTTTTGGGTTTCAGGCTGCACTGATGCATTGCATTCAGTCTAGGGGAAAACTAGAGGTCATAAATGGCAAACCCACCACTGGCTTGATGCACTTTGAATTCTGGCCTTTTTACTTCAGCCTGCCTGCAATTGTTTACTTTTCAGAATCCTCAAATAGCTGCTTAATACGTTCCATTCAGTTTTATAGCTATGTTCAGTGGGAGAGAGGCTTATTCCATTTTATTGTACCTGGAACCACAATCTATTTGTAATTAGTCTATCCTCCAACCACCTCAAGCCCATTGCTTTCTTTTATTTATTTACCATTTGGAAAATCCTGTAGCATTCTCACATCTAGTAAGATGATGTTGGTAGAGATGTGTATTGCTATATATAACTCATTGAAATCCTGAAGATTCCATTTATTTTATTATTATATAAAATTTTTAGGAATCAAGTCTCAACGTGTTTTTCATTAGGAAAAGTTTCTTTTTTTTTCCCCCCAATTTCATTATTCTGTACTTTTCTGAATTTCCTTCTAAATTCTGATCTCAAATTTCTGACTTCCAGTGATCCTCCCACCTCAGCCTCCCCAAATGCTAGGATTACAGGTGTGAGCCACTGTGCCTGCCCTCCCTCTAACTTCTGAAAATGAAATAGGTTGAGATTTAAGAACTATCTGCAGATTTTAGAGAAAACAACATTTCATCATATTAACTGATAAACTTACAAAGAGAGTAGAACTCTCACATTAAGAAGTAATTAAGCAGTAGACCATTAACAAGTTTTAAATAACTAACTGACCAACTCTGGTAGAATCATTAAAGAAACATAAAATAAGTAAATTCCTGCTTCTACCCACTCTGCAGTGAGCTGCATGGAGGAGGCAGCAGGCATTTATGCTCATGTCAGACTGATGTAGAGTGTAACTGCCTCTTGTTTGAAAACTGTTATAGGACATCCCACAGTGAATCTCACATATATCCTCCAAATTGGGTAAAATTTCCCAGTTTTTTTTTGAATGATGCCATTACAAATAGAAGTTTAAAATTTTACAAATTAAATCATAATGAGGCCTAATAGCTACTGTAATAAAGTCTTCTGTGGGATTTTACATTTGGAGGGTATTTGGAGAGTCTGATGAGAGCTATGGTCCACATTTCTAGAAAAGTTTATAGCGATACATAGACATATACTTTTGCATATACTTTCAAATGCCTCCAGGGGCCTCAGAATGCTCATCTGTGGATTTGTAGGGCATAGATAGGCCCCAGTGAAGAACTCTTGTAGCAAGATGATGACATATCTCTGTCTAGCTAGGATCGGTATCATTTTTTAAAATCTCTAGCAGGTAAAGATTTGTCCTGGGAAATGCCTCTGTTTTCATTGTGGTTCAGGTATGCGATGTCATAAGAATGTTCTGTAAATTACCTGTGATATGCACAGAAATAGTAATTCACAGAGTCATCCTCTAATCCACAGTCCACACATTCCAGTTTAGAGCTTTTCCCTGAAGCATAGTGCTAGGAGGTCCCTTTCAGGGCCATGGACTCCAGGTTTGTTTGTTTTAATAGTGAAGACCTGCATATTCAGGCAATAAATGGAGCTACAGAAACTCCCTTGGGAGATGTTTCTCAGCCTTCTCTATGCTGCAGTGACTGGACCACAGAAATTGAATTGAAAGATATTATAGGGACCCATAGCATACTAGCTATGGCAAGATGGAACCTTCGTTCATTCACCATGCATTCATTCATTAATAAATACCTATCATCTAACACGCACAGAGTATCTTCAGTTTCCCTATGTTCCTAGTCTAGCCTCTGTGCCTGGCTGGAAATATGGTCTTTCTGTCTCTCAAATACCTTTTAGAATCTATTCATCTTGTATAGAAAAGAGAGAATAAAAGGAAGTTGAGTGATAAGAGAATAAAAAGAAGTCAAATGATTTGTGCAGTATTTAAATTGGAAAAATCAGTAATTGAGTGGTTTATACTAGTTCTTAAAATGATAGTGAATGGCAGCAGGATGACTTTAGGCTCTTCTGAAAATAGTGAGGTCCCATCCTGCCCCACATCCTGTCCTGGAGATGACCTAGTTCTAGGGAAATGATAATAGGTACCATTTTCTGAGAGCTTCCTTTGCACCAGGCATCTTTCCACATGTCCTATCTCATTTAATTATCACTTGCCCAAGGTCTCATGGTTCCCAGAGCTGAAACTCAAACCCTGGTCCTCTTCTCTACATAGCCAGTGCTCAGAACCACCTAGAAGCGCAAAAGTGGGGCTGAATTACATCTAGCTGAACCGGCATTTGCCTTTTCCACATGTGGTAGGGATCAATGTCATTCACGTTCTTTAATGTTGAAAGCTCAGAATAACCTTTGAGCTTGCTCTTCAGGATTTAGAGGTAGCAGTAATTGCCATCTGAAAGCAGGGTAGGACTCTAAGGGGATCAAGTTTTAGCTTTAAGAAATAAGATTCTCTGAGTTTCACGTCTTAATTTTTGAAATTCTTGAAATGCATTTCTATTATTTAGTCTCTTTTCTGAGAGTTCCTTTTTTTTAAAATTTATTTATTTATTTATTTTTTTTGAGACAGAGTCTCGCTTTGTTGCCCAGGCTAGAGTGAGTGCCATGGCAATCAGCCTAGCTCACAGCAACCTCAAACTCCTGGGCTCAAGCGATCCTCCTGCCTCAGCCTCCCAAGTAGCTGGGACTACAGGCCTGCGCCACCATGCCCGGCTAATTTTTTATATATATATATATTAGTTGGCCAATTAATTTCTTTCTGTTTTTTTATAGTAGAGACGGGGTCTCGCTCAGGCTGGTTTTGAACTCCTGATCTTGAGCAATCCGCCCGCCTCGGCCTCCCAGAGTGCTAGGATTACAGGCGTGAGCCACCGCGCCCGGCCTGAGAGTTCCTTTTTCAAGCATATTCTAGAATTCACATTTCTGAGTCATCAGAAAATAGAAGGCATATAATCATCATAGCATGCAAATACAGTGCATTTTCTCCATTGTTATTAGAAAGAAAAATGTGCTGGTGTTTGCCACAGATGAAGTCAGTGTATTTGTGAGGCTGAATTCCCCCTCGGTCTGCTGTCTCTGAGTAAGCGGCAGTCTGCTGGTTACATTACTGAGGTGGCTGAACAGAAAAGAACCAAAGGCCAAATTTTAAATAACATTCTTAATTATTTAGATTCTCTCAAAATATTTAGAATACCTAGTTATATATCTGAATCATCAGCTATACTGGGTGGGAGATAAAATTGGGAAATTTTGGCTGGCTACCACTATATTACAATTTCTCTAGAAGCCTCAAGAAAATAATGGACTCAAGCATGCCTTGAGCTGTTCTCTGAGAAACTATGGCAACGGGCCTTTTAATTAAAGCTGAAGTAGTGTGTGTAGCTTAGAAAAACAGAGATACTGCCAATTGATAGGAGGGAGGGTATATGGGAATAATCCAGAAAACTAAAAAAATTTTTCTTTTTAGATGTATTTGGTAACTCTTTGTTATCTATATTGTTCAAAGAAACAGTGCTAAACTTTTTTAGTGGCTGTCAATATTTGGCTTTGGAATATGCTATATTTTTTTCTTTAAGGAAATAATTATGTTTTTTAAGATTAATATTAAAATGATTTTGTGTTTTCTGAGTACATGTTAACTTATAATTGTAAGGGCCAGCCTAGAGGCATCCTCAGTTTCAGAAGGCAGCCAACCTTTGATAGTCCGCAGTCTCTCCATTTTGATAATGGAGCCATTAGTGTGGTCTCTCTTTTTCTCTTTCTCTCTCTCTACACACACACACACACACACATATATTTTATGACACAGTTACGTATACTGGTGAGCTGATGATCAACAAATTAGTAAATTGTCCCCTCCCCCACCTTTTATTTTTGACACAGAATCTCACTCTGTTGCCCCGGGCTAGAGTGCCATGGCGTCAGCCTAGCTCACAGCAACCTCAAACTCCTGGGCTCAAGCAATCCTGCTGCCTCAGCCTCCTGAGTAGCTGGGACTATAGGCATGTGCCCCCATGCCCGGTTGTTTTATATATATATATACACACACACACACATATATATATATATATATATATTTTTTTTTTTTTTTTTAGTTGGCCAATTAATTTCTTTCTATTTTTAGTAGAGACAGGGGTCTTGCTCTTGCTCAGGCTGGTTTCGAACTCCTGACCTTGAGCAATTGAGCAATCATCCCATCTTGGCCTCCCAGAGTGCTAGGATTACAGGCATGAGCCACCGCACCCCGCCAATTAGTCCCCCTTTTGAGCTGAGCATTTACAACCAGTGTATTAGAATTTAAAAGCTTAGAGCATACCAAAAATAATTTAATGTATCGCTGGCTTTCCAAATTAAAAAGACAAAAGCTAAATGGAAAGGGAAGAGTTGCCATCTTTTTCAGATCAAAATATGTGTTATTGCTGCCAGCCCTCAGTGATGGGCAGATTCTGTTGCCCCTTTTGGGTGTGCAGAATTTGAGTTTATGCCTATTGTTTTAGCTTCCTGTCTGATAGTGCCCTTGTTCAATGTTTAAAAATAGCCCTGTTTGGAGGATAAAGTTGCACAGTCACCTGGTGAGGCAATAGCTGGAAAGACGAGGAGTAGCATCTAATGAAATAAAATACAGTACTCAGTAGGCTGAGGTAGGAGGATCACTTGAGGCCAGGAGGAGTTCGAGACCAGCCTGGGCAACACAATAAGACCCCATCTCTAAAAAATAAAAAAATAAAAAATAAAATGTAATAGTGACAAATATAGAAGATCTTAAGCCAGAGACAGTGTAGGAACTGGCTCTTAACAATGGCCTGTTACAGATTCTCCTTGGCTCTGGCTTTCTGTTCACCTTTTATTAAACTCTTGGCAGAGTTAGCTATCTATAATCAGATCTGATCTTCCACTCCTTTTGCTTAATGGCTTTTCTTTGCTTAATAGCTTCCTGTTGCTTACAGGATTAGCACACCCTTTGTCAGTGTCAGCTCCAACATACCTCTAATGCCTACCCCGGATTCAGCTGCTTGATGTTCCCTGTCCTTGTCTGTTTTCATGCCATTGCTCATGCTGAAATTCCTCTACTCCAGCTTTTTTTCATGACAAACTTCTATTTCTACTTCACAATAAGGATTAAACATCACCTCCTCCCATCCTTTATCTGAGAGTCCTCCCTTAATCTTCCCAAACATTCTAATCCCCCTTCTGGGACTGGATGAGGGCACCAGATATGGGATTTATACATCTGTCTTCCCAAGGCAGGTACTCTGTAATTTTTGTTTTGTTTCCATAGCCTTCTGTGGCATCTGGCATGGGATAGGTACTTACTATTTGTTGAATGTTTGATGTTGGGTAAATATTCGATGAATGGATGAATGGAACTTAGTGAGTAAAATAGTTGGAATCGCCAGGCATATTTGAGAAAACAAAGTTGAAATTTAGCTCTACTGCTTTCCTTCTTCCCTCTTTCCCTGCCCCACTAGGCACCTGTTGCTCTCATGCCTGTCCTGTGGCTTCCCCAAACACCTTCTTCTTCAAGGCTTTACGTAGGCTTGCCTCTGAAGAACTAAGTGCTTCTGAGCTTCCAAAATACCCTTTTCCTTTCTTCTCCAAACTTCTACCCTCAACTCCAATTAAAATGCCATTTCTATGCTGAAGAATGCAGCTAGATATAATTAGAGAATTATCACTTCAACTTAATTTATGCTAGGCTATAAATGACTGACAGGGCGGTAGCAGGAAGTGTTTGAATTTTGAATTTCACAGTATAAGTGTTTGATTTTGTGTTCAAATTCTGACTCTGTATATAACCTTCTCTTTCACAAAGTATATTAATGCCATCCTAAACATATTTTCATGCCAGCATTTTGGATTATATCATTCAGTCATGACAAAGGAATATTTTGAGAGCTGCCTGCCTGCCTTTAACCAGTTTCAGCAACATGGCTGCCTTTGTTCAGCAGCATTTGTGCAACTATTTGAATATTTATTGCCTTTTTGTATTTTTCTAATATAAGGGAATGAACATTGGAAAAATTACTGCTAATGCTGATGATAAGGAAATTAGGTCTCATATAGCAATTCGCTTCAGACAAAGATATAAAAAATCATTAGGTAAGCTAAAAGAGGAAATTCTTATTCTCAAGAGGATGCTGTCTGAATTTAAGCCTATCTAGAGACTATTTTATTGGGTAGCAAAAAAAACAGAAGCAAGAAACATGTATGGAATTGTGGAACTCTATTATTACATATGATTTGTATATGATGAGGACTGTATACAAAAGGGAAGATGTAACTAAGGATTTTTAATCTTATATTTTAGTTCTGGGACCCCAAAACCCAAGTCTCTCATGAGATTTCTGCACATTTCTTTTGTGCTTTCAAGAAAACATTTTGTACAGAAGAGGGGCCGCCTGTAAAAGATGAGAAAAACATGCCTGAGTTTCCTTCAAGCTGTCCTCTCTTACATGTTATTAATTCTTGCCTTAGATCAGGTGTCCTCAAACTATGGCATGAGGTCACATGCGGCCCTCCGAGGACATTTATCCACCCCACGGGATGTTTTGCCCCCGCTGCCTGTCCTGCTTAGCAGTCGACTTGTCCCGGGCCCACAGTGTGGATATGTGGAATGTGCTCGGCACTCTCCAACGGCCCTCCAACAGTCTGAGGGACAGTGAACTGGCCCCCTGTTTAAAAAGTTTGAGGACCCCTGCCTTAGATCCTTTAGATCTGTGGTCCCCAAACCCTGGGCTGTGGAATGGTACCGGTCTGTGGCCTGTTAGGAACTGGGCCACAGGGCAGAAGGTGAATGGGCGGGCAGGGTGAGCAAGTGTAGCTTCATCTGTATTTACAGCCATTCTGCATTGCTCACATCACTGCATAAGCTCCGCCTCCTGTCAGATCAGCGGTGGCATTAGATTCTCATAGGAGCAGGAACCCTGCTGTAGACTGCGCGTGCGTGCGATCTATGTTGTGTGCTCCTTGTGAGAATCTAATGCCTGATCTGAGTGAGGTGGAGTTGAAGCGGTGATGCTAGCGCTGGGGAGCAGCTGCAAATACAGATTATCATTAGCAGAGAGGTTTGACTGCACAATAAATGTAATGCACTGGAATCATCCTGAAACCATCCCCGCCACCCCCTACCCCGTCCATGGAAAAATTGTCTTGCATGAAACCGATCTCTGGTGCCAGAAAGTTTGGGGACTGCTGCTTTAGATCCTTTCAACAGCTGGAATCTAGGTAATACCTTTGCTGCCACTACTTTAGTAGGTCCCAAGATTAGGGTCCTGCAAAACCAGGCTATGGCATGTGCTTACCTGTGGGTGGCCTTACCCATCGAGAACTACCGGATCCTGGAGGCCGGCTCGATCTGGGCCATAAGTTCTGAAGGGCTTGGTCTTACCAACCCAACTGACTGAGAGAGGAGCTTCTGTCAGAAACGTAAATGGAATATAATCAAGTTGCGTAAGACTTGTATCTACCTTTGAGGAGCTCTCTTTTTATTTCGTTTATCTTGCAGTCAGGTGTGAGCAGTTAAGAAAATTATCATTCATTGACTTTAATGTCGATGCTTACTTTCTTCTCTTCTTTGGCTATGCTTGCATTTTCTTGAGAGTTTTCTATACCTTTTATGTAGAATTAAAGTATAAATTGGGTTTTTTCATATTTTTGGTTTGTTTTTCCTAACTCTACACACAAGATTTTAGTAATGGAATTAGGGGATTGAAAATTTAGTTTGGCAGCATTTGCTGTCATTGCTTATTCATTTGTTTAATTTTTGAAAAAGTAGCACGTTCACATGATTCAAAAATGGAAACATACAAAAACATATCTGTGAGAATTCTTTATCTCATTCTTGTTCCTCAAGCATTCTCCTAGGTAATGACTATTATTAGATTTTTGTGAATCCTTTCATTATTTATTTTTCCATATACAAAGAAATAAAAATGTATTTTATTTGTCTCCATTTTATGTGATAGTAATATACTGTACACACTGTTTTGCACCTTGTTTTATTCACTTAATGTATCTTGAAAAGTTTTCCAGAGAGTGTTCTACTTCTTTTTATAGCTGAGTAGTATTCTGTTGGATGCACGAACACACTTTAGTTAACCATCCCCCTATTAATGCATTTGGGATTTTTCTAATCTTTTCTTGTTATAAACAATGCTGCAATGTAAAACCTTAGTCATTTTAGATGTGTGCAAATGTTATCCATGGGATGGACTCCCAGAAGGAAAATTATGGTATCAAAGGTACATATATTACGTTTTTCATAAATGTAATAGTGACCATCCATAGTGGTTTGTTTTAATTAAGGCTTAATAATATATTCTAGTCCTCCCTCGTTGGGATACTCTTTTGCTTGGCTATTCTTTTTTTCCTCTCATATGAATATTAGAATTAGGTTATCTAATTCTAAGAAAAAAAAAGTATTTTATTGAAAATGTTAAATGTGAATTTTATTAAAAGAGAATTGAATATTTATGATTTTGAGTTCTCCTATCAATAGGTTTGCTTTTCTATTTGTTCAATTCCTCTTTTGTGGAAGAGTTTTTTTCATGTTGTTCTTTTTTTTTTCATGTAGTTCTTTCATATTTCTTGTAAAGATTATTTCTAGTATTTTTTTGTTGTTGTCGTGATTGAAAATAGGCCTTGTTTTTTAATATGTCTTCTGTTTGTAGGTTCTGTATTTGAAACTATTGGTTTCATTATCTTAATCTTATAGTCTACTAACTTAACCATCTTACTGTTTGTAGTAGTTTTTAGTGGAATCTCTTGGATTTTCCTGGTATACATGTCATTTGCAAATAGTGATTATTGTATATCTTCCTTTCCAACTTTTATATTTTGTATTTATTTCTCTTGTATAATTGCATTGGTTAGGACATCAAGCAAAATGTTAAATGATAGAAATAAGAGTAGATACCCTTTTCCTGTTCCTGACTTTACTGGGGATGTTTCTGGTGTTTCCTTATTTAGCACAAGCTGGCTTTTGAGTTGAGATAAATGCATTTTATTGTTTCAGAAGTATCCATCTGTGGTATTCATTTACTCTAGGTCTCTCCACTTCACCCTTCTCTTCTATATTATACCTTCTCGTGTTGGAGTTGGGACTCTGCAGACTGCATTTCCCAGCCTCCTTTGACTGAGCCTTCTGGTAGGTTCTGCCAGTAGAGGGCCCTAGAGGGAGGTTGGAAGGTGGAAGGAGGGAGAAGCACTTCCTGTCACTTGCTGTTCCCTGTCAGGGGTGTCCCACTCACTAGAAGTACCTTACCTCAGTCTTCTTTTTTCTTGATTGCCAGAACCAGCCTCATCACTCCCCCTTCTAGGTACCAGTAGCAGGTAGACAGTACTTCCACCTCAGAGGTATGAGTCCTAGCTCAGAGACACTTCTCTCCTCTGGCCTCCTGAGGAACTAACAGCAGCTGAGCAATGCTCCCTCCACAGCTCTGAGCCCCAGCTTTGTGGAGCCTCTCCTTAGAGCTCCCATGATCTTGTAACCTAATTTCTTCCCTTTTGTCCACCCCAACACTAGAGGCAGGTAGCCCCTTCTTCACATTTATTATCTCTTGGTTACCTCAGTGTCCTGTTTTTGGTGTTACAGTCTTCCAACACCTATTTCAACCATTCCCTTTATTAAATCTCTGTCGAAATACCCAATGAGCTTTCTGTTTTCCTGAAGGGACCCAGTCCTGAATGACTCACCTGTTCCTATTTTATTGAATATTTTTTATAAAGATCATTTGCTGATTTTTTTTCGCAGATGCTTTTCCTGTGTCAAAGGGGGTGATTTTATGGTTTTTCTCTTTAGACCTATGAAATATAATGATAGGTTTTCTAAGACTGGACTCTTCTTGAATTTCTGTAACAAATCTTCTCCTTCGTCGTGTTGTATTATTTTAGTGGGTTGCTGATTCTACTTGCTGATATTTTAATTAGGATTTTTGCATAAATATTTCTGCCTGAGATTGGTCTGAAGTTTTTTCTTTTGGGACCTTCTATGCCAGGTTTTTATTTCAATGTTGTATTTGCTTTATAAAGATTTTGGATCTCCTATGTGTTATCTAAGCTCTGCAACTGTTCAAATAGCATTTAACATTAACATTTTCAGGCTTTTGTTGTTGTTTTATCTTGTTTGTATATATATATTTTTTGGGACAGAGTCTCGCTTTGTTGCCCAGGCTAGAGTGAGTGCCGTGGCGGCAGCCTAGCTCACAGCAACCTCAAACTCTTGGGCTCAAGCGATCCTCCTGCCTCAGCCTCCTGAGTAGCTGAGACTACAAGCACACACCACCATGCGTAGCTAATTTTTTCTATATATACTAGTTGGCCAATTAATTTCTTTCTATTTATAGTAGAGACGGGGTCTTGCTCTTTCTCAGGCTGGTTTCAAACTCCTGACCTCGAGCAATTTGCCTGTCTCGGCCTCCCAGAGTGCTAGGATTACAGGCGTGAGCCACCATGCCCGGCCTTGTTTTCATTTTTTAAGGTTTAGGTAACATTCCTTTATGAGACTCTGGGATTGGTGTTAGTTTGGTATCATGTAATGGGAGATCTGTTTCATTAAATGAATCTAGAAATAACTAACACATAAAATGATGTTCTTCTATTCTGCATCAGCTGGGATAGTCAAACAAGGTTTTTGTGGGTGCCAGCTTTAGTCCAAACCAAAATGTGAAATAGGCAGTGTGTCTCTGGTACTCATTTTATCCTTTAATTATTTTATAAATGTCTCTAAGTAATTCCCCCTCTTACCTGCTGCTCTTTTCTCTCCTATTTTGTTGCCAGTCTCTGGTTACCTGTAGGTTACCTACTCCCAACTGGTACCATTTTTTGAAATAGGATGCTGCATAGAAATGTTTGTATTTTCATAGCAGAATTATGAATATGATCCTGGCAGAATCTTGGGTCCTAGAACTTTGTGTTTTGTATCTCCTCTGTCTTCTATGTTCTTCAAGTACACTTACGCCTGAGGTGAAACATAAGCGTGCCAGCTTGAGGAGAGTTTATCCTCCCATTAGTCAGTTACACAGATTTAACAAGCTTTTCACTCAGGAACCTTGGGGATTCTCCAGTCTTCCTCTTTAAAAAAATCAGGGTCACCCCTAACTCCCTTTAGAGTGAGGAAAGGAAAAGGTTATTGTGATCTCCTCCTCACTAGCCTCCTAGCTCATCATTTATTTTCTTTGTGTCAAAGGAAAAGAACCCAAACTCTGTAAAATAATTTAAAGAAGTTTAATCTGAGGTGAATATGTGTGAGTGTGGCCCAGAGAGCCATGCCCACGAAGCCTTGCTCAAGTGGTCTCACTGTGGTTGGATTATAGGTTGGTTTTGTACATTTTAGGGAGACAGGATTACACATAAAGTCATACATCAATACATGGGAGGGAGTACATTGGTTTGGCCCCAAAAAGCAGGACATCTCGAAGTAGGGAATTACAGATTATAGGTGGCTTTAAAGATAATTGATTTGAAATTGGTTAAAGAAATGAAGCTCTGTGTAAAGGTTTGGAATGTTTTAAGTTAAGATGAGGAAGTCTGCTAATCATAGACAAGCCATTGGACATATACCAAGACCCAAGTGATCTGGTAAGTAAATTGATGACCTGCAGGTGTAGTTTAAACTTTGTCTTACATGGCCTTAGGTTTGTTAATGATTTTGTGCCTTATTGTTACAAAGAATAACTCCAAAGGGACAGGACATAACTAGGCGTGTCTGACCTCCCTTCTCCTCATGGCCAGAAACTTAGCTTGAGGGGTTTATTTGGGGGAGTATTTGGGGGTGGTCCCCTTGACCAAGAGGGAATCCATTGAGTCAGCTGGGGCACTTAAGATTTTATTTTATTAGTAGTTCAAAAGTGCCTTCGTGGATCCTCCTCTCTCTGAACAGCAGCCCTTTCCTTGACCTTGTCTCTGCTGAATCCTTACTGACTTTTGAAGCCTTAGTCCTGGCTTCCCTCACACAGTGGTTTCCCTTCCCCCCTTGCAACTGACCACCTCGTCAATTTCCCTTTCATGTTTCCTGAGCTTACTTCTATCATGTCTCCATCACTGCATTATTTGCTCATAAGTCTGCCTCCCCCACTGGACTGGTTGCTCCTCAGGATGCATTTCTTTCTTTTTAATTTTTTATTTGATTTTTTATATTTTTATTATTTTTTTTGTTTTGCTTTTTGTATTTTTTTTATTTTTTGTTTATTTCGTTTAAAAATACTGCTTCATTTCCTACGATATATCTGAGTGAGATATATTTTTTAATATACTTTTCAACTTTTTTAAAATATATTTTTTAATATACTTTTCAACCAAACAACATACTACAACAGATCGAACACAAGAGTAGATATATAGTCTGCTGTGTGTATTAAGCCAGACGTTAAGGAGATTTGCCAAAATGTAAAACGATGCCTGTTGTCACTAAATTATTTTTTGTTTTAGAAGATAAATTTTTTTTCACACAAATACATCTGTGTTAATGGGCAGTAGGTTTATTTTTAGTGAATTAATGAATATATATGTAAAATCTCTCTCGGTTTCAATTAATAATATAGTAAATATTAACAGATACAAGGTATATTGTTCTGGCAAGTGTTACAGCGACTGACCAGGGAAAGAATTGAGCAGCACACAGGGTCGGAGAATCAGCTTTTACTTCACCGGTGGGCTCAGAGGGGCATGCCACCAAATTTTGAGCCTCAGGATGCATTTCATGTCTATTCTCTTTTGTTTCCAGTGCTTAGCACTGCGCTACGTACATAGCAGCCCTCAAAAAATATTAGTGGAATTATCAAATAAATGAGATGCAAGTAAAAGTGCAGAAGAAGAAAGATGAGTAAGTAGCAAATGGACAAATGGACTCTGAAGGGACTTTAATGCCATGCATTAGTTGCCATAAAGGGCTTGCTTTTTTTTTTTTTTTTAAATAGATCCACTTGTACTATGTGAAAAGTAACCACAATCTTTTCATTCTGAGTGAATTTAATGTGTATTTTATATATGTTCATATTGCAGATGTGTTTCTGGCAACACAGTCACTTCCTAATTCTGCTTACTCAGAAGACATAGCAGAATAAGTTAGAAAGATAGTTTTCAAGGCTATGAAAGTCTAAAATCCTCTGGTAGCTTTATAATAATTCAGCTTTTGTATAAGGAAATTTGTGCTTATCCTTCTTGTGTCAGGAAATTATGTCCTCCTACAGGAAATGATGATAGTAGAGATAAGGGAATCAGAGGGATTAATAAGGGATGCTAAAAATAGATGTGTTGGGAGGTGAGATGACCTGAAAGCAGAAGATTAAATTGAGGGGTTTGAGGGAAATAAAAGCTATTTCCATGCTTCTTTCACTTGGAAAGTATAAATATAAAGAGAGCTTGGGATTATGTTTTAGCTTGAATGTTTTCCCATATTGAGCTGCTGGAAAAATTTTAATTGGCAAGCTGTGTTTGGATGACAAAGAGAGGATTTTAGAATTCTTTGGAACCACTTTAGCCGTTGCTATTTCATTTCTTACTGCTCCACTGATGTTACCTGCCCCAAGTATATCTTTCTTTATTTATGTGTTCTGTATTCTGTCACTCTAGGTAGATATTTTATGTTCTAGTTTTTTCTTATTGGTGCATTAAATTATGTTTAGTCATGGTGAATCATGTAGGGATAGTTCTGGAGATTTGCATACATATCTATGATAATTATTGAATTGCATTAATAGTTAAAATTAATCTTTTTAAGGAGTTTAACGTTACCCCCAAATGGGAAAAAAATTGTTTGATGGTAACAGTATAAATTTGCTGATTTTATAACTTCACTCTAGAAATGTTTACTCCTTTTGGTAAGATGATTTGGTTGTATCAACTGAGATATAAGAAGGTGATTCCTTACCTGTAAATCAATATGAGCATCTTAATTTCTTTCCCATGGAGCTCGTTTCTGTCTGCCTTTGTGGAGTGGGGAAAACAGGTACAGGATGTTCTTTCTAGGGAGATGTTCCTCCTCTCCAAAGGGTACAGTCTAGAGACTACCATCACTTCCTTATCTTGAAATAAATGCACATTACATACCAGTAGAAGTTGTAGTAGTATAGGGTCTAGCTGAATGCTCCAAAACTATGGGGGTTGGGAGAGGGTCAGGATGGGTCAAGGGGCTGTCAAAGGCTGGGCCAGGCCTCATCCTAAGCAGAGGAGGGGCTTTCTTTTTGTCTCTGTCCCAGACCCTACCCCACCCCCCACCCCCAGCATCAGGCATCTTCTTCAGGTCAGTGCCTTTCTCATTTCCCCCATTGCTGCCGTCTCTACCAGGGGGAAAGTGAACTCTGACTCATGACTACTGGCTTTGCCAGTCTCCCTAGGGTCTAGATGAGAAAGTCATACTCTTCCTTTTAATGGTAGTTTGACTGTAGGTATATATTTTTAATAACATATTGGCCTAGCATCATTATGCTAAGAAAGCTTTTTAAATTAACCAACCATAAAGGTGCTCGAATCCATGTTCCTTAATCCCTATGAAAAAAGCAAAAACACTGGTGATGTTAGCCAACTTGATCAAAGTTTGGCATGAAATGGAATGTCTTGGTCTTCCTTTTCTTACCTTATTAAATTAAAGCACTATATATATATATATATATATATATATATATTTTTTTTTTTTTTTTTTTTGCTTTGTTTTGTTTTTTGGGTTTTTTTGGAGACAGGGTCTCCCTCTGTTGCCCAGGCATCAGGGCAGTGGCATCATCATAGCTTCTGTAACCTCAAATTCAAGTGATCCTCCTGCCTCTGCTTCCCAAGTGTAGTTGACACCACAGGCACATGCCACCATGTTGTTTTGGTAGAGATAGGGTCTAGCTAGGTCACTCAGGGTGATCTTGAACTCCTGACACTCAAGCAATCCTCCCTCCTTGGCCTCCCAAAGTGCTAGGATTATGGATGTGAGCCACTGCACCCAGACAAAGCAATACTATTTTTGAAGTAAGCATTTGTAATATGGATTTTTCTTTAAGCTCAAATGGCCAAATATAGAACTCGGTGTCATCTGACCTCTCAACAGATGTATTTTTATCATCCCTTATTAATCCCTTTGATTCATTTATTTCTACTGTCATCCTAGTCTTTCATCTATTTCCTACAATACTTTTGGAAATGTAGTTTTCACTATTTCGTTGTAAGTGTTGTAACCATAAAAGGGGTAGGCTGAATTAAGTCCATTTCCAGAGTGCAAGAAAGTAGCCTCTCATTTAAGCCTATTTTGATTTTTTTCTTGTGAATGAGAAGTTATTTAGGAACATTTTAGGGTACATAAGTTAGGGTGAAATGAGAGACCTCCCATGTACTGTGGAGGTAGCTCATACTTCTTATGATTAAATTAAAATAAGTGACATATATATTTGAAAATTAGAAAAGGTGAGCGTGTATATTTTTCAGTGCTGTTTTTTCAGTGCTATTTTTCTAGCTCTCTAGATATGTTTAATTTATTGTTTTAGTAAAATTTCCCTCCACCATAACAGAATATTAGTAGAAACCTAAGATAACCAAAGATGAGAAGAAACCAATATAAACTGTATCAAGATACCATCATCTCAGACTTTCTTGTTTAAGTGTATTAAGAATTCCCTCAGGCTATCTTTGAACATGGAAAAACTGATTGTATGTATATGTACATATACATACATCTAAACACAAATATAAAAAATTATGGAACATCAGTCTCCATCCATTGGTGGCCTGGAGCTGGTTCCTATCAGCTGGGGAGGGCCAGTTATAGGAATATCTTTTCAACTCTTCGTTCACTGATATCATGGCTATGATGGGAGTATTTACACCATGGACACTGGCAAACATGTGGTAGTTAATTTTGTGTCGACTTGGCTGGGCCATGGAGTGCCCACACATCATTCTGTTATTCTGTAAGAGTGTTTCTGGATGAGATTAACATTTAAATCGGTGGACTTGAGTAAAGCAGATTGCCTTCCATAATGTGAGTGTCCCTCATCCAGTCAGTTGAAGGCTTGAATAGACCAGAAGACTGACCCTCTCCCAAGAGAGAGAGAATTATCCATCCAGCTGCCTTCAGACTTCAGCTGGAACTTTGGCTTTTCCTGCCTGATGGCCTTTGAATGAAACCCTGGCTCTTCCTGGGTCTCCTGCATGTGGGTCCAGCCTGCAGATTTGGATTTATCAGCCTTCATAATCGTGTGAGCCGATTGCTTATAATAAATCTCTGTTGTGTTTCTCTGGAGAACCCTGACTGATAGACCCTACATCAGGGATCTTTGTTTTGTTTTTCAGAGAGCTGGTTTATCAGCACACACTGTCTCCATCTAATCTAGGGCAAAGATCAAGAATTCCCAAATAAATACTTCCTGATCACTGTCTCCATTTAAGCTAGGGAAAAAAAATCAAGGATTTCCAAATAAGTTACTTCCTGATAGGTAATCCTTTTAATATTTAGGAAGTTTCCTTCTATTCTTATTTTATTCAGTTTTTAAATCAATAATTGCTCTTGAATTTAATTGAATTTAAAACATTTAATTGCATTTTTGATATACCTATTGATATAATTATTTATCCTTTAATTTATAGCTGTCATAAATTATGGTGATGAGTTCTCTATTGAGTCAGCCTAGAATTCTTAGAATAAATTTTATTTAGTCTTGAAATATTATTATTTTAACTCATTGCTATAGTTTTGGCAAGATTTTATTTAGAATTTTAAAATTTATATTCATATGTTAGATTGGGCTATCATTGTTTTTTGTCTTGAATTTATCAAGTCTTGTTTTTAGGTTGTGCTAGCATCTTAAAATGAATCGAGAACATTTTCATCTTTTTGTCTCTCTTGAGATAATTGGAATAATACAGGAATTATCTGTTGCAAGTTTAGATAGAACTTGACTGTACATACATAGCCCTTTTTTAACATAAAGTATATACTGTTGGAAATGGGAATGCTAACTGAATCAGTGCATGGGAAAACAGATTTTAATAGTTAATTGTAATGGGAGCTTACATGTGTATTTTAAAAGGGATCTTTGTACACATGTAAAAGGGTTACATATGTATATGTATTTATTTATGTAAGGAAATTATTTCAGAAATAAACAGCAGTATAATGATTCAGTGCTGTGTGGGGAGGCATTTAATGGAGGTTGTGTGTGTAAATTTGTGCCCAGAACCTTTTTTCATGTTAGATCTTTCTCTGATCCTCTTTGGTATCTTCTATGATTATTGGTTCATTTAGATTTTTTTCTCTGATATGTTAAAGATAAATATGCAGAATAACAATAGGATCCTTTTCTACCAGTAGTTCTTACAGTTTTGCTTGCATCCCCACCAGTGAAATCAATTTGAGCATACACAGTCAATGTCCATATTTATTTACAAATTATATACATATATCCCTATTCTAATACATTGTGTATATTATGACAAATTTCATTGTGAGAAAAGTGCAGTGAAAACATGCTTCATTATTTTTTAAAATCTTTGTTTAACAGTGTGATTTAGTAATTCAAATGTCTGGTTTTAAGCTCAATGTATTTATTGTATTTATTTATTTTTTTGAGACAGAGTCTGGCTTTGTTGCCCAGGCTAGGAGTGAGTGCACACTCACAGCAACCTCAAACTCCTGGGCTCAAGCGATCCTCTGCCTCAGCCTCCCGAGTAGCTGGGACTACAGGCATGCGCCACCATGCCTGGCTGAGTTTTTCTATATATATTAGTTGGCCAATTAATTTCTTTCTATTTATAGTAGAGATGGGGTCTCGCTCTTGCTCAGACTGGTTTCGAACTATCTGACCTAGAGCAATCCTCCCGCCTCGGCCTCCCAGAGTGCTAGGATTACAGGCGTGAGCCACCATGCCCGGCCAAGCTCAATTTATTTTGATATTTGGTTTTAGTCATTGCTATAGTTGAAAAAAATTGCCTCAATAAAAGATTCAAATGGAAGAAATGCATTGATAGTTGCTCTTATTAATCATGACATTCATGTTTTGGTTTCATTCCTTGATTATGCAAAGTCCGTCTTTCTTTCATGTCAGTTGCTTTTCTTATAATCTGAAGATGTTAAATAGAGTTCTCTAATGTGTTTTAAAACCACTCAAATAATGATTTTCAGCAAGTTTCGTAATCATTTGTTAAAAGAGTATAAAATCTGTATCAGAACCTGCATCTTGTTACAAGTTATATGTTTCAGACTGTAACTACAGAGATTATAACTATCTTATTTATAGCAGTAATTAAATCTGAATGTATATGGACAAAAATATTTAACTGCCCAGTGAACTGCCTAACTTTAAAGATAGTCATTAACCTTATAAATAAATATTACAAAATTTTGATTCGGAGAGAAGTCTGACCACAGACATTATAACACTGTCAAAGAAGTTTGATTCCTGTTTTGACTAAATGAGATGAATAAACTAAAATTAGACATATACAAAAAAAGTCATAAAGGAAGAGATTGGCAGTTTTGAATAAAAGAGTTCTAAACTTCTATATAACAAAATGAAAAGATAGGTTGCAACCTAGGCAAAAATACTTGTTGCATATATAGCAAATAATTTTATTCATATTATTCAAAAAGCCATAAAATCTATAAGAAATATATAAGTTGTACAAAAGTGAGCAAAGGATGTGAACAATTTGTAGAAGAAAAAAATGGCTTATGAAAATATGAAAATATTTCTAACTTCATTAATAAATATATGCAGGCTGGGCGTGGTAGCTCACACCTGTAATCTTAGCACTCTGGGAGGCCGAGGTGGGCGGATCGCTCAAGGTCAGGAGTTCAAAACCAGCCTGAGCAAGAGCGAGACCTTGTCTCTACTAAAATAGAAATTAATTGGCCAACTAAAAATATATAGAAAAAATTAGCTGGGCATGGTGGCACATGCCTGTAGTCCCAGCTACTTGGGAGGCTGAGGCAGAAGGATTGCTTGAGCCCAGGAGTTTGAGGTTGCTGTGAGCTAGGCATACTAGCCCAGGCAAAAAGTGAGACTCTGTCTCAAATAAATAAATAAATAAATAAATAAAGAATAAATAAATATATGCAAATTTCACCATCAGTCTGACAACAGATATAAAGATTTATGCTATTCAGTGTTGATGGAGATAGGATAAAAGGCAGTTTCATATTGTTGCTAGAAATGTAATTTGGTACAACATTTTTAGAGACAAATTTGGAACCTGTAGTATCTCTTGAACATTTTCTATGGCCTGGCAATTCCACTTCTAAGTAAAGAAGATTTAGTTAAAGATACACATTTATTTCATTTATTTCACTGTTTATAATAGAATAAATTTGAAATATCCCAGTTTTAATCAATAGGAGAATAGTTAACTAAAGTATGGTACATGCATGTAGTGGACAATTATTCAGTTGTTAAAAAGAATGGATACCTGAAAGGCTATCTCTAGTGTTGTTAAATGAAAAGAGCAAAGTGCAAAACATATGTATAATAAGATCTCTTTTTATTAAATTATTTTTATGTATTTATAAATATCTGTCGAAGTACAGGAAAAATCAAAATGATGTGTAATCACTTTACAGTGATTACTCTGGAGGAATATGTTTGGAGGTACAAAATAGGGACATTCACACTTACTTGTGTAGTTCAAAAAAAGTGTTTCAAGTATAGGTGAATTTAAGTTTCTAATTTGTGTTTTCTGAAATTTTCAGACAAATAGATCTTTAAAAAGGAAAAAGATCAAAACCCAAACATATTGAGAATCTACTTTGTGCCGAACATAAGTAGGAGCAAATGAAGGACACAAAGATGAAAAAAAAAAAAAAGCATGTCTCTGCCCTCATATTTCATAAGTCAAACTGTGATGAGTGCTATAAAAAAGCCGCATTGAAATAAACTCCACTTAAATCATTCTACTGGGAAAAGTCAACAGGAATTATATTATCCAGGTTAAAAAGTTCATAACTCTTGCCCATATAACTACAAGAGAAGCAAGAGAAGGTAACAAAATCTCTTCAAAGCTTTTAGCTACTTATCTAGAGTCAATAACATCATCTTAGGAAAAAGGAGTCAGTACAAGGTGACTCCTAATGCATAATTTATGGTGGTGTCCATGTGCTGCATGTCAAAGACAGAGCAGAAATAAACAGTAAAAAATGCCATAGCCACCCCTAAAATAGACTAGCCGCAAACATTTCTCCCAAACCTCTGGCTAACCATCTTTGTTTGACCATGTTAGCTCTCCCTGCCCCCTTTCTCTCTGTCTTTACTCGGTATAAATTATCAGAAGAATTTTAGGTCATGAAAACATGTTTTTCCCCTTCTTGCTGATAAGTGTATCTTCAGCATAAGCAGATTTCGAGAGGGAATGTACTGCCAGGAAAGCATTTAAGAGTTGAACACAGACCAAATTCACATTCAATCTCTTCAAGGGCAAAGGGCCAGCCCCTAGACAGCGGGCAGGAGTGGTCAGTCCTTCCTGCTGTGTTCATCTTCGGTGGGGGCTGTTGATTGGAGACAACTAATCTCCAATGTTTCTGAAACATTTCTGATCAGACCAGTTTGTGCTGGTAATTGCTGCGTCCCTGCTTTCTCACTTTAGTACTGTAGCTCACCTTTGGGACTTGAAATCCTCCCCTGAACTCTAAGCCCAAAAGCCTGAATAGCTTTTGTTAACGTCATACATTGGCACAGTGATGTTCAAAACATTTAACAACCAGTAGAAAATGGGCACTGACCAGCCAGAACAGATACCATCTGAAGGGCGGATACTTTTTAGTAGATCCTAAATCCTGGGGGAGGTTCAGGAGCCCAGGGGAGGGGACATACAACAGGGCACTTAGGGGACTTAGGGCCTCTACCCCTTATGGATGCCCACGTCCTGCTCTGCTTGAACTGATCACCCAATGTCCTCGTGTGCCTGTCTGCCTGGCTTTGAGTATTTGATGCCTGGGTCCTCTCCCAGCTGTGCTGACCCTTGCGATCTTGCCTGTACATACTCATGACCCTTAATGGCTTGCTACTCCCCACCCCTGCTCCCATTACCTGTCTGCCACCTGAACTAGTGAGGCCCCGCCCACTGATTTTGATAGGGGATGTACTGAGCCTCCCTAAGTCATGGTAGTGTTGGTTTCAATGTAGGAATTTCTCACAGAAACAGTATCTTTTTAGGATAAAGTGAGACCTGAAGACTAAACTATTCCTTGAGAATAGCTTGTTGGGGATACTATTGATACAGCTGTAGTTGTCAGGTTAGTTTAACCACCCGTTCTTCCCCCTGTGTAAAATGTTAGCAGTTCAATTTGCATGTACAATGTAGGTCTTTATTCTGTCCTCTTCATCTTAATCCATTGTCCTCTGCTGTGTCTTGAGCTGTTTCTGATGCACTGTCTGATAAATTGAGTTTTGTTTCTTAAAGACTCTAATTTTGTAGTAGGTATTGAGAGGTACCCAAGGATGCTCTTGAAAAAGACCCAGTGATCATTTGTTAGAATTTTGCTGTGACTTGTTGCAAATGAGCACATGGCTTTTTTCTTTTCTTGTTTTCATGTTTTTTATCTTTTTGTTCTTCTGCATCTTCATCCTCCCACCCCCATACACTCTCCTGTACACTCGGTGGGATACAGCCTCACCTATCTCAGTTGACTTTACTCCTTGCACTCTTTTTCTGGTCCTTTTTTTCCTCCTAACGCCCCTGTATGCTGCTTTCCGTCTTATGCCTAGTCTCTGTGGCCTTTAATCATGTAACTCTTTACCATGTCAGAAATCTTGCTGTTTGGGTGCTATTTGGCCTCTCAGAATTTTGCATTGGGGAAGTTGAAAGCACCCCATAGAACATGCTTCCTTATTTCATATTTCCTAGCTTCTTGTTTTGAAAAGGGCATTGTCTTTGATGTACGTGTTTTTAACCTGTGAACCTATTTGTAGACTTGGTCGCTAGTGATATTGTCTGTGAGTGGATATCTCAGGGCTGCAAGCAAACATATTGTGCACACATTTAAAGAATCATCTATAAGACCCCTCAGTCTGTAATTATGAAGACTGGGTTATGATTTTCTGGTTGCATGGCTATTTATAGAGCCTGTCATTGCGCATGACTGTCTGTGCCTGGGGCTGTGGGCCTGTTGCTGAGAGGAGCTGAGCTCTGGCTGCCGGGAGAGCAGATTGCACTGACTGCTGCTCCTGTTTCTCAGGCAGTCTTCCTCACTTGCCCTCCTTTAGCTTTGGATGGAGCTTCTGTTTCTTTCTAGATCTCGTCTCCTCCCACTTTGCTTTTTCATATGGCTACTGGCTCTGTATCCTGTTGCCACCTGTTTTTGATGTATATAGTGCCTAGTGTTTGGCTGATATTCTCATTTTTTTTTTTGTATCAATGGACTTTCTATTCTCTAGAAGCTCTTTGTTGCTGAATCTTTTGCATTGTTGAGTGTTAAGTGTGGTTCATAAGTGTCATTGATGGAAATCAGACTTCATTTTTGTTTCAGGTCAGCTTCCCAGGGAAATAGACTGTGGAGATGAAGCATATGTGCAGGAGACGTACTGGGGGTGCCCTCAGGAACAACACCCCCACTAGGGAAGCAGGATTGGGCTGAGGGAGCAAGCAGTTGAATTGTGATGCATATGCAAGAGGTCCCAAGATCCCATGGGAAGTTTCAGAGTTGTTCCTAATTGAGCAAGCACACCCTCTTTCCCATGGACCAGCGTAGGCCTGGGGGAACGGGTGTTACCCTGGATCAGGAATCTGGCTCTTAGGCTGGGGGCAATTCCCAGATAGAGATGCAGCTGAAAGCAGCTACCACCACTCAGCTGCTGGGGAAACAAGCATCTGGGTCAGGAAGGGGAGATCTGCGTGGTGTCCTCGCAGCATCCATTAAAACGTTCTTGCCATAGTTTTGTATATAGTGCCATTTTTACCCTACTTTTAACTTGATTTTTATGTGGATGCCATGTTGGTTCCATACTTACTCTGAGAGTCTTTTAAAAGCCAAGCATATTTATTTCCGTTTTACGGTTCATTTCAGTAAAAAATATAGAGTTGATGAAGTCAGCCTAAGGAAGAATTGAGTGTAGGTTAATTTCAATAAAATGAGCCCTGCTTTGCTGGACAGCCACTGCCCATAAAAAAATCCTCTTTCACTTAGTGGCTGATGACGTTATCCCTAAACACCAAAGCTGGAGGTGGAAAGGGTAAAGGATTGAAACCTATTATACCAAAAGCAGTAGGGTGGATAAAATTTGTGCAAACTTTTGCTTGGTACTTACAGTCCAAATATAAAAAGAATCATCAGATTAGAGAAATAATTCAAGTGCATCCTTTGGTAGTGTCATCTATGCGTTTGATGAAACAACATAACAGATGCTGTTTAATCTGCCTAGAAACTACAAACAGATGGAGTAGACATGGCTGCCAGAGGGAAATTAGACTGACCTTATATTTCACAGACTAGGTTGTTGTCAGTACAGATTAGCAGACCAAAACACCAAGTCAAAATTACTTTTCAGTCTATGAGCAGAGGCTGGCAACATTTTTCTGTGGAGGCCCAGATAGCAAGTTCAGTATTTTTGACTTTGCATATGATTTCTGTTGCAACTACTCAACTTTGCTTCTATAGCATAGAAGTAGCATAGACAATATGTAAATGAATGGACATGGCTAAGTTCCAGTGAAACTTTGCAAAAACAGGAGATCACAGGTCAGGTTGCCTGAGTTTCAATCCTAGAGCAGATATTTACTATGTCTTAGAGAAACTTCTAAGTGTCCATTTCCTTATCTGTAAAATGGGCTTTAAAATAGTCTTTACCTCCTAGGAATATGATAAAAAAAATAGTAAGATAATGCATGCAAAGTGTTTGACATATAGGCTTGATAGCTAAAAATTATATTGTTTATGGAACTGTGAAGAATCAGAGAGAGTTAGATGTAGTTAGCAGCTGAACAGTGCTGGGAAAGTATTAGATAAATGGGACTTATGTTTGGCTTTGTAATAAGATTTGAAAATAGAACTCTTTGTCTTAGTTTTGCTTGAGGCCCCAAGAGTTTTAGTCAGAAAGGCTCACATTGCCAGAGAAAGGAGTAGATCTCTATGGGGGACTTGCGAAGGAGGTGGCTATGAAATTGGTTTTGCCACCAGTTCTGTGTAGAGTCTGCTATTGGTCACCAATATCTGGGTTCTTTTCTTCTGGGCACGTAGCCTAAATTGATTTTTTAGCTTCCCTTGTGTTTAGGTGATGGCCATGTAACTGAGTTCCAGTTAGTGAAACGTAAGAAGTGATGTGTGCCATTTACAGGCCTGGCCCACTGAAACCATCCACACACATTTCTGGCTCTTTTCCCCATAAACCAATGGAGTGGAGAGGACATTGAGGACATAAAGAGCCACAGATGAAAGGTGCCTGGTGTCCTGAATGACTGTGTGGAGCAGAGCATCTTTCCCATTTGCTGATCTCTGTGTGACTATGTGATGAGCAAGGCATGAGCTTTTGTTGTGTTAAGTTACTGCGATTTTGGTGTTGCTCGCTACAACAGTTAGCCTACACTGATGGTTATAGTCAACCATCACCGGTTTTAGTTATATAGGTTTATCCGTATACCTAAGGGTTTAGCTTTGAGAGGTTAGAGAAGTACCGTTCAATAGAACTTTCTGTGAGAATCGAAATGTTTTATCTGCATCATCCAATAGGGTCATCACTAGCCACATGTGTTATTGAGTACTTAGAATA
The DNA here is from genome assembly GCA_008750895.1 of Mirza zaza. NCBI lineage: Eukaryota > Metazoa > Chordata > Mammalia > Primates > Cheirogaleidae > Mirza > Mirza zaza. Next base: position 120,950 of record VSMD01136454.1, on the reverse strand, counting down.
TGGCTGGTATGCCTATGAAGAACTGAAGTTTTAACCTAATTTTAATCAATAAAATATGAATGAAAATAGTCATATATGGCTAGTAGCCACCCTATTAGACGGGTCAGGGTTAGAGATTGGAAAATTTCTTGGCCATGTCATGAGCCCCATCCTTTCTTAAGCCTAGTGAGAGTGATGTTAAGAAGACCACTGGGAAAAGTTGACATGTGTCCATAGAACCTGCATGCCAAGGCTGATGCCAGACCACGTAGTATGCTAGTTCCAAAAGGCCAGAGACAATTGCTGGATGGCCGTTCTTGTTCCGAAAGCTCAGCACTTATTCTGGAGGCCACATCAGAAGAACAAGAACAATTGGTTTGGGGAGGAGGAAAGAAAAGTTTCATTACTGGCAAAGGAGGAAAAATGGTAAACCTTCTTGTCTCAAAATCCACATTTCCTGAACATAAGCAGAAATACAGAGCTTTTAAAGGGAGGGCCCCTCAGATCTAAAGCTGTTCTAATCCTTCCATCTCTGCCAAAGACAAAGCCTGTGACCTAACCAGATGCCCACCTGGGGGCTGGTACAGCCTGGGATGGCTGAGTTATTTCTTTTAACAAAGGACTTAACCTGCCTCAGGGATGCAGGGTGGGTGTCAGTTCCCAAAAAAGAGTGGGGGGAGTTTTAAAGAGACAGAAAATAGTTTTTTTCTTTGGGCCCTTCCTTCTGTTATATTCTCATGGTGGAGCTAGCAGAAATGAGTGGATTGGGAACAGCCTATTCTCAGACTTTGTTGGGGCAAAAGGATACAAGAGTATTTCTTATGGATTTCTTGGGAGGAAGAGCCTGGAGTCACTTTAGACCCCGTCTAAGAGGAAACCAGAAGGAATGATGTGACCTCATTGGAATGGTACCGTTTTTCATGACTAGAAGTGGTTGGAGGACTTTTTAATTATCTGAGAATGGCCAGAAAAATCGTCGGGTCTACATATAATTTTATGTAGGGTTAAGAGAAAACTAACCCCTCATTGTGGATTTGAAAGGACATCCAGGAGGGAGACTATAGTTGTTTTCTGAGTGTACCCAATGATCCCTGCTTGGGCTAATCTAACATTTATAATTAAAAAACACTTTAAGCTCTTTAAAGGAGAAGATGCTTTATCTCAAGTAGTTTCAACCTCAAAGTCTCCTTTGATTCTTTATTCCACCCCTATCCATGGAGGCTTTTTTTTTTTTTTATCTTTGGGCTCATTTGGGTGCAGAATCAGAGACATAACTGTATTTTTGGGCATATTATCTGTGTACTTTAATAGCAGTCTAAGAAAAAGATCCATACTGGTGTCTGGCTTCACAGAGGTAAGACTTGGAAGTTGGCTGTGGATTCCTTGCAGTAGAGAGATGTCAAAGGGGTGACTCCATTCTGTTCCACTAGCTGCTGCTTTTCCTTTTTCTCCCTCTACTTTTGATTTCTGTATTCTGATAACCTCAGCCTGTGCAAAGGCCACAATCCTTCCATCAATCCTTCTACATCCTTGTTACTCAAATTTTGGTCTGCAGGCCAGCAACATCGGAATCCACCTTTCCCCTCCAGCCTGTTAGGAATGCAGACTCTCAGGCCCCAAGCAGACCTGCTGCATTAGAATCTGAATTTTAGTAAGATTCCCAGGGTATTCATATACATACTAAAGTTTGAGAAGCACTGATCTACGGCATTCCCTCCCTCCCACTCTCCATCCCTCCCTTCATTTCTTCCTTCCGTCCCTCTATGCAAAGCAGGCTAGACTCTGAATATTTCTCATACTCTCAAGGGAGGGACTCTGATAGACACAGCCCAAGTGTTGTCAAGACCCAGCAACCCTTACTGGAGGGGTGGAGCACTGTGGTACAAAACATGTCCCTTACGCAGCAGGGACTGTAGTTAGGGTATTATGTCCAAGAAGGGAATGACTGACATCACTAAGAGATTTTAAAAGATTTCCATTTACAAAACTGCATTTTGGTTGTAATTCATTTGTATTTTAAAAAACATGTAGGCTCTCTGATTGCAAATCAGAGTGGTTTTTTTTTTTTTTTTTTTTTGGAGACAGAGTCTCACTCTGTTGCACGGGCTAGAGTGCTGTGGCGTCATCCTAGCTTACAGCAACCTCAAACTCCTGGGCTCAGGCAATCCTCCTGCCTCAGCCTCCCAGGTAGCTGGGACTACAGGCATCCACCACCATGCCTGGCTAATTTTTTCTATTTTTAGTTGTTTGGCTAATTTCTTTCTATTTATAGTAAAGATGGGGTCTTGCTCTTGCTCAGGCTGGTCTCAAACTCCTGAGCTCAAGTAATCTTCCTGCCTCGGCCTCCCAAAGTGCTAGGATTACAGGTGTGAGCCACCACGCCCGGCTGCAAATCAGCAGGAACTAATAATCAGTTGATATAGCGTCAGTCAATTTAAAAGAAACATGATATTACCAACCTGTGAAACTTTATGTAAAATAAATATACAATTCCCTAGACTTTTTCAAAACAGACTTTTTGTTGTCATCATACCTTCAGGAACCAATCAATGTTCTAAACCAAAGCATGATTAATTGTTAGAAAAGACTTTAAAAAGGTAATATTTTGTCGCATTGTCCCTTATTGGCCAGGGAATGTGTTCTTATTGAAAACAGAAAGGTAGCTCTAGATACATTATTTTCTTTCTCCAGCTGACAGAGCAGCTTCCGGGACTAATCTTTTAATGTAGGGCTGTTGAAACCACCAAGGGCTAAATTGCTCTGATCCTGAGAGTCTCCATGCACACAGCACAATGGGATACAGTGTTATTATGACCCAAATTACTCACTAACCACACAGTAAGGGCAGGATGGAGGGTTAGTGAGAGCAGGGTTTCTCAGACTGTAGTTACATGATGGTAGCATCGGTGTCACTGGAGGGCTTGTTAGAAATCCACACTCTCTGCCCCATCCCAAACTGACTTAATCAGAAACCCAGAGGGGCGCAGGCTCAGTAATCTGCGTTTTAACAAGCCTTTGAGGTGGTTCTGATGCTTGATGAAGTTTGAGAGCCACTTGAGTCAGGGTAATGCAAACTCATGAAGCACATATACACACATATTGGCTCAAATAAAATAGAAATATATTTGTTGCTCATTTAAAGGTACAGGTGAGTGAATAGGTTGACAGAGTGGCCTCCTTCATGTAGTTATTGAGGGACCTGGGATGATGGAGTCACTGCCATCTTTAATATGTGACTTTCAGAGGTGCTGTGAAGGTCATCCCAGCCAAAAGAGGAGAAGAGCGTGGAGAAGTGGCTATGCTAGGTCCAGAAATGGCTCACATAGGTCAACATTTCATTGGCTAGAACCCAGTCACATGGTCTTACCTAACTGCAAGGGTGGCCGGGAAATGTAGTCTAGCTTGTGACCAAGAAAAAGAGGCAAACATGAATTTTGGTGACCAGCTAGCAGTCTCTGTCATAATCCCCTTAAGAAAATGTCTGAGATTTTCTGTATTCTGTACCTATTTTATACTATGTAAACCCCTTGGAAGTCTGGTGAAGCCCATGGACTCATTCTCAGAATGTTTTTAAATGCATAAAATAAAATACATAGAATTATATAGGAAACCAATTGTATTGAAATATAATTGTAAATTACTAAAAATATCTTTGACAGAGCCACAGGTACTTCTTTATTACTGCATTAAATAACAGCATCTAGTGGCAGATTTACTAACTACTGTGACTTTGAAGTAATGAGTATAAATGGTATTTCAAGATATCATGCCACTGTAATTTAATATTTAAGTATCTGTGATTACTTTTGGTGGCAAAAACTGCTGATGATATCAGGTTTATGGCTTTCATTTATAATTGAACCATATGCTAAATTTCAATTAAAGGGTCATGAAAATAAGACAGTTTTTCTCCATTCAGTTACATTGGCAGCCCTCCTTGTCTCCCTGCAATTTCATCCATGGATCCAAGGACTTCTGCTATACACATTTCTAGCCAAAGATGAGGGGAATACTTGCTTTTTTGTGGGCTCTTATATGCTTTACAAACAGCAGTTTATTGAGATTCATAATAATTTTATATAGTAAATTTATATCTTGTTTACCTATACAGCTCAGTTTTTCAGTTATAGTAATAACACAAAAGTAATTCTATATATGGCTGGTCTGAGTGTGGTGGTGTTTACAACTAATTGATCACAACAATTATATATTTCTTTGTTCCCTTTCTATTCCCACTGCTTCACGTGACTAGCCTTAAAAAAAAACAAACCACAAACAGCAGTAATTCTATATAAATGCTCAGTGAGTCCATGTGTTAAGTTTCCATCTGTTCAGATGCTTCATCAGTAAACCTGATGACAGTTTGACCTTCTATAAGAATAATACTTGAAAATGTTAATGTTTTCAATTTCTGCCTGATTTATCTATATTGTTTATAGAACTTATTTTAATTAGTCGACATATATCCCTGAGCACTTCCCAGTCCTGTGAACATATGTAGATTAGTTCTGAATGCATTACTGCTTTATAATCTCTCTGCATAAGAGCATAGTGATGAAGGTACTGGTTCAAGTTAGACAGATCTGGGTTCTAATCTGGGCTTTTCTAATTGGTAGTCTTTACTTAACCCTGAAAAGCCTCAAGTTTGCTTGTTTCTGCAGTGGGTATAATAGGCTTAGTGCTTAAATGGCACTTAGTAAATTATTACTATTAATATTTTCTCTCTTTTCATGCTAGTCTACACAGCCAAACAACCTGGTTAAGTCTGAGCATTTAACTTCCAAGGAAAATATAGCTATATAACCGAAAGTGTATGCATTGGAGGTTTTTGTTTGTAGGCAACAGAATCTGACTGTGACTTAAACCAAAAGAGAATCTATTACAAATAGATGATAGAACTCACAATCAAGACTCAATGTCTGGTTAGAACAGAGGAAACTAGGCAGCTTCAAAAGGTCTTTGGTGTAGCGACTGGAACTAATGAGTTCCTACTGATTTTTTCAGTCTTTACATGTTTCTATTTAATATTCAGAGTCTAAGCAGAGGATTTTTAATTTGTTGAGTTTTTGGCATGGGCCCACCCATGAGATGGACCGGGTTGTTAAGAGGCAAGATCTAGAGTGGGCTGTGGACCACTTTGACTTAAGTATGTATTGAGACATCACTAATCATCAGGAAAATGCAAATCAAAGCTGTAATGAGACATCTCACATGTATTAGGATGGCTGTCACCAAAAAGACAAAAGATAACAAGTGTTCATGAAGATATGGGGAAATTGGAACCCATGTACACTGGTGGTGGGAATGTAAAATGGTGTAGCCACTGTGGAAAACAGTGTGGCGATTCCTAAAAAAAAATGAAAATAGAATTCCCATATGATCCAGCAATCCCACTCTGGGTATACACCTAAGAATTAGAATCAGGATCCCGAAGAGATATACAAATTCCTATGTTCACTGCAGCATTTTGCACAATAGCCAGGATATGAGAACAACCTAAATGTCTGTTGACAGATGAACGGATAAAGAAAATGCAGAATATACATACAATGGACTGTTAGCCTTAAAAAAGGAGATCCTGCCATATGCAGCAGCAGGGATGAACCTGGAGGGTATTATGCTAAGTGAAATAACCCAGCCACAGAAATACAGATACTGTGTGATTACACTGAGGTGTCTGTAATAGTCAAATTCACAGAATCAAAGAGTGGAATTGTAGTTGCTAGGGCTGGAGAGTGGGAGAGATGGGAATCTGCTGTACCACATTGTGTCTATAGTTAACAACACTGTATTGTGCACTTAAAAATTTAAGAGAGTAGATCTCATGGTAAGTGTTCTTAACATACACGCATACACACACAAGACTGCACATCTTGAGAAATTATTACCCAAAAGGTGCTGATGAATTGGGATGGCCTAAAAATGGCAGAAGTCCACTATGAAGAGGTATCCAAGGATCCAATCACCTAGTGGTTAAAGGGTATGGCATCCAGGCAAGATCAAATGAATAGGAAGAGAAATGGACTCTGTACCAAAACCATCAAATCTTATTATTAATAACTGTAAGAGGCTATAGCACCACCTACTGTTTTAAAATAAAATGTCTTTCTGTTAAAAGTCATGGCTTATTTTTTATACTGTCTTTCCCCGAAAATAAGACCTACCCATAAAATAAGCTCTAGCAGGATTTGTAAGCATTTGCTCAATATAAGCCCTACCCCGAAAATAAGACCTAGTGATGGGCGTGGCTACGCAGTGTATCTGCACAACCCATGCATTTTGTCGTGGAGCGGTAAAGAAGATGAGCAGCCCTTCTCATCTGCCCCATGAGAGCTCTATTGCTGCACATGAGAGATTGGGGCCAATGGTTCTAAAGGAAATAGAGTCGCAAGAAATTCAGGATGGAATTCGGGGTTTGGAGAGTTATGATGATGTTCCAGAAGAAGATGACTTAACTATATTTGAATAAATGTAGATTGTACTGTACTTAAAAAAATAACACATCTTCCATCTGTTCTAGAATGTACTCTGGTTAAAAAAAAAAAAATAACACATCCCCTGAACATAAGCCCTAAGGTGTCTTGAGGAAAACTAAATATAAGACCCTGTCTTATTTTTGGGGAAACATGGTCGTATTTAGGACAAGCAAGTGTCATAAACCAAGGAGCTATAATTCTTTAGAGTGATTTAGGGAAGTAAAGATGACTGACCATTGATGGCTCTGTGTTGTTTATAGTGTTTCAGAGATAATCATATCTCTGAACTGTTGTTGCGTAAATTGCTGCTGCAAGATCCAGGAAGTGAAGTAGTAATAATAATGAAAATTTATTATCATAACAACTACTTCTGATATGCTGTATAGTGTTCTAAGTACCTAATATGGATTATGTCATTTAAATAGCACCATAAGCCTGTAAGAGAGGTATTATTATATGCATTTAACATTAAAAAACTGAGGCTCACAGAATTAATTTAGCTAAGATCACACACCTAGTAATAGAGCTGGCATTTGAACCCAGGTAGTTTGACTCACTAGAGAGTAAATGCCTGGGACTCTTGAGCAAAGAACTCTTTCGTAATGATCAGTACCTCACATGTGTCTGTCGGTAAGGCACATCAGCAGTGTGACTCATTTACCTCTTTACATCTGATTAATGACACCCTATTGTGTTCAAGAATATATTTTATTCACACAATAATATACATAGTAATCATAGTGAGTGCATATGTACTACTACATGCCAGTCCCTCTGCTAAGTACTTTATACACATTAATTTATTCTTTTCAACAACCCTATGAAGTAAGTGCTGTTTTTCATCCTCATTTTATAGGTGTGGAAATGGTTAAGAAACTATCCAAGGTTACACTTAACTAGGAAATGACAGGGGGAGTATTTGAACCCAGATAGACTGGCTGTAGAGTCTACATACTATACTGTAATGCTTATAAAAAGTTATTTTACAATAGTACAAGTGTATTTGGATATAGCATAAATCACCGAGGCTTGTATAGTGGTGCTCAGATCTGGGGAAAATGTGAAAGTGGAATGAAAATGACTGAAGTTTAGGAAAGACTGATTTGCTTCAAAATGTTAGTATCATAAATAATTCCACATTGATGATTTTCTTGGGCACTCTCAGTAGAATTTCTCTAGGGTAGATACAGGTATATGGATTCACTGGGTTGTTGCTCTCCAGAATGGTTTTACTAACATGTTTTAATCTCTTTTTTTGTTACTTTAAGGGAGTTTTATGTGGTTGTTTCCCCCTAAGTGTTTCTAGAATTTGTAGGCCCCCGAAGACTTATTGGTAATGATATGAGTTAAGCAAATTTAGTTGCTTATTACTCATAAGAGAAGGAGAATATATTCTATTATACATTCTTACCAAAGAAATGTACTTGACTTACTCTGCTATTGCAGAGGCTAGTACATCAAGTAATTTGTTCATTCTACCAGCATGCACATTGCCGAACTGAGAAGCATATAGGGACTCTGGGAGGTAATGCCACCTAGTGGTCAGACTAAACTCTCACTCTTAGAGGTTCTCAGTCTCCGGAGGGCAGAAAAATTACCAGAGAAGTTTGTTAAAAAATGAGATCCTTAGCCGGGCTGGCTCATACCTGTAATCCTAGCACCCTTGGAGGCTGAGGCAGGAGGATCGCTTGAGCTCAGGAGTGTGAAACCAGCCTGAGCAAGAGCAAGACCCCGTCTCTACAAAAAATAGAAAAATTAGCCCGGTGTTGTGGCCTGAGCCCGTAGTCCCAGCTACTTGGGAGGCTGAGGCAGGAGGATCATTTGAGGCCAGGAGTTTGAGGTTGCAGTGAGCCATGATGATGCCACTGCACTCTAGTTGGGGCGACAGAGTGAGACTGTCTCGAAAAAAAAAAAGTTCTTGGCATCACCCCCAGTGGGTCTAATTCAGAAGGAAGGAAGGAGTGTGTGTGTGTGTGTGTGTGTGTGTGTGTGTGTGTGAGTGAGATGGAGGGTGTCCAGGCACATGCATATTTAAAAAGCAGCCTGTACGGTTGTTGCTTCTGGCATGTTTGGTCCAAACTCTGCTGTAGAATGCAGTTTAGCAGTTGGCTCAGTTCCCTCTGCTCCTTAATCCTCTTCCCCGGCAGCTGCTGTAGTACCTCCTGGGTTATGTGGGAGCGGTGGGGATCTTCTGGGACTATTTTTAGTTGAAGGGGACCAGCTGAGCTTACACACAGGGGAGAGATGGGAGCAGACTAATGTGGTTAGGGATGAGAAGAGCCCAAGCGATGACCTCAGTTTTGCCAAATCCATTTGCATTTCCTCCTTAGGGATTTCTTTTGACCTCAGTGCTACTTTTGACTCTGTGGGTCACCCTCTCCTTTTATTTTTTTCTCCCCATCTTCTTATCCTTCAGCCTGGTGTACAGGCTGACTCTAGCCTATCTCCCAGGACCCTCAATGAAAATCCCCTGTACGAATTAATCTTTCAGTATCCCACAAAATCATTCTCAGGCCTTTTCTCATACTACTTCTCTACCCAAAATTCTTAAATCCCCATCCTTGATGCCTTCTTTGCAACCTTTAAGCTTTTTATATATCTTTTAAAATTCAGATGATCCACAAACTCAAAAGATCCTTCTTTGGAGCACTTAATCGCTTACCTACCTCTCATTTTCGACTCTTCTTAGCTTGTACCCTCATCCTGGCACATCTTCAAATAATATTTCTTATTGTTACATAAATATCCCATCCACTCATAAATCATTTTACTTAGTCACTCATTTCTTATGTTGTTTCCCTTGCATGTAATATAAATTCTGTTCATTCCTTAACTGCTACCCACTCAACTAAGCCAAATGTAGACTATTCTCAGCTTCATTCATTGATTTCCTTCTTTGAGATCTGCTAGCACTGAGTCTTGAACTGCCCACTTTAACTCTTAATTATACATTCCTGTGTGTTCATGCCTCTATGTTAGATTTCTTCTCCTGCTCTCCAGTAAATTGTAAGTTACAAGGACAGAGACCATTTTCATGTAATTCTTTGATATTTTTCCAAAACTGTTTGCACATTCTCAAATGCATACTGTGGCTTAGCTAAGCTTGTTCACATTCCCATTGTCTGATGAGTAGTTCTTTTTTTTTTTTTTTTTTTTAGACACAGTCTTGCTCTGTTGCCCTGGGTAGAGTGCAGTGGTGTCATCATAGCTCACTGCAACCTCAAACTCCTGGGCTCAGGTGATCCTCCTGCCTCAGCCTCCTGAGAAGCTGGGACGACAGGCTCAGGCCACAATGCTGGGCTCATTTTTCTATCTTTTGCAGAGACAGGATCTCGCTCTTGTTCAGGCTGGTCTTGAACCCCCTGAGCTCAAGCAATCCTCCTACCTCAGCCTCCCAGAGTGCTAGGGTTACAGGCATGAGCCACCTCACCTGGCCTGATGAGTCATTCTTACGCTCACCTTACTCTAAGAGAGAAGGTAAATGACGATTTTATTACAGACACCCTATTTGCCAGATACCATGCTTGGGATTTTGCACATATTATCTCATTTAAAAGCTCTGTGGCCGGGCGCGGTGGCTCAAGCCTGTAATCCTAGCTCTCTGGGAGGCCGAGGTGGGCGGATCGTTTGAGCTCAGGAGTTCGAGACCAGCCTGAGCAAGAGTGAGACCCCATCTCTACTATAAATAGAAAGAAATTAATTGGCCAACTAATATATATATAAAAAAAAAATATTAGCCGGGCACATGCCTGTAGTCCCAGCTACTTGGGAGGCTGAGGCAGCAGGATTGCTTGAGCCCAGGAGTTTGAGGTTGCTGTGAGCTAGGCTGACACCACAGCACTCACTCTAGCCTGGGCAATAAAGTGAGACTCTGTCTCAAAAAAAAAAAAAAATAAAAGCTCTGTGAATGAAATGTTATACATTTTCTAGATTAGAACAGTTGGACTCAGAAATGTTTAAGAAATTGTGCAGCTCTAATGAACGAGTCAGCGTTTGGACCCAGGCCCCCCCATCTGATGCCTAAACCCATAGCCTTCATTCCTCTGCATTGCCTCTGTTTTAGTTTTGGATCTTCACTTCATGGTGTTTTATAATGATATTTCACATTCCTGCTTTCCTTCCTTCAAAAAGAGCCTGCTCTCAGGAATGTAAAGTGGCACTTTACCCTGGAAGGATGTTCTGTCCTGCTCTCTGCACCCTGCTTCATGCCGAATTAGAAATACCCTTCTCCACACCCACAGTCTGCTTGATACTTAAAGCAGTGTGCCCACCTGCCTTTTTTTCTTTTTTTCCTTTTTGGGCTGGCTTTATTGGATTAAACACATTTTTTAATGTAGAATAACCCTGGGCCCTGAACACTGGGGTGCTTTACAGAACGCTTGTGGATAAACTGTGCTCACATGTGGAGCCTCCTGCTCACTTTGGGAAGGTAAATTATCTCGTCGAACAGAGTGACTTTTGTAGAACTTGTGCACCAACTCCATACAAATCTGGATTTGTTCGGTTGTGTTTTCTACCCCAGGGATTCAGAGCAAGCCCTCGTCATATTCGAAGACGACTTGCAGCAGCCGCGGCTGCCCGTCTGGAAGAAGCGAAGCCCGTGGTGGAAGTTCACCATCAGAGCGAGCAAGAGTCTTCAGGGAGGAAACGAAGAATCAAGAAAAATAGCCGAGTCCAGCCGGAATTTTATCAGTCTGTTCAGAGTGCTTCAACCAGGAGGCCTGTAAGTAGAGAATTGCCTTTATGAGAATATTAAACGCACCATCAAATTGTGTGGTTGTACTCTTAGTTTTGAAAAATTATCAGATTTGGCTGGGTGTGGTGGCTCATGCCTGTAATCCTAGCATTCTGGGAGGCTGAGGCGGGTGGATCGTTTGAGCTCAGGAGTTCTAGACCAGCCTGAGCAAGAGCGAGACCCCGTCTCTACCAAAAATAGAAAGAAATTAGCTGGACAACTAAAAATATATAGAAAAAATTAGCCGGGCATGGTGGTACGTGCCTGTAGTCTCAGCTACTGGGGAGACTGAGGCAGGAGGATCGCTTGAGCCCAGGAGTTTGGGGTTACTGTGAGCTAGGCCGATGCCACAACACTCTAGCCCGGGCAACAGAGTGAGACTCTGTCTCAAAAAAAAAAAAAAATTATCAGATTATCCTGTTGTTATCCCCAACAAGTACTCACGTGAGTTCCAGCAAGGAACATGGTTTCTTGGAAGGTGCTAGGGCACACAGTTGTCAAAGAGGCAGGATTTGGTCACTGTCAGGCAGGCTGATAGAAAAACTGGTGAATTCCCAGCCCCGTTGGGATTGGGGGTCTAGAATGAGGACAGGGACCATAGAGTCAATAAGCTGAAGCATTGTAATGGAAAGATAGAGTTGGTGAAGAGGGCAACAACAAAGCCAGTATTGAGATAGGAGAAGCAGTGAAGGGGAGGTGAGGCTGGAGTCTGGGCCGTGGCTAAACGTTGCCAGAGGCTTCGAGCCAGTAAGGCCTGTGCTTCCCTCTGCAGCCAGCCCAGGGTGGCTGGGCTGTAAAGGTCCTGGCTTTCTCAGGTGTGGCCTTTATATTGTTCTAAGGCAAAACCATTGTCCTTTCCTGACCAAGGGCCCTTTATCTCTGTTGGCTACAGTGCTGCCTTTCCTAGGAAATTTGTGGCTCACCTGGGAGCTGGTCTTCACCTCTTTCTCACTTACTGCACACCTTGCTCTATGTGCTCTGACTTTATTTTCTTGGTTGGGGTCCTGGCACATGAACTTTTTTTTACCAAGGCTGTGACAGTTATGGATTTGGGGCTAAAACTTTTTCAGGCTGGGTGTGGTGGCTCACGCCTGTAATCCTAGCACTCTGGGAGGCCGAGGTGGGAGGATCGCTTGAGGTCAGGAGTTCGAGACTGGCTTGAGCAAGAGAAAGACCCCATCTCTACTAAAAAAATAGAAAGAAATTAATTGGCCAACTAAAAACATATAAAAAAAAGTAGCCGGGCATGGTGGCGCATGCCTGTGGTCCCAGCTACTCGGGAGGCTGAGGCAGGAGGATTGCTTGAGCCCAGGAGTTTGAGGTTGCTGTGAGCTAGGCTGATGCCACAGCACTCACTCTAGCCTGGGCAACAGTGAGACTCTGTCTCAAAAAAAAAAAAAAATTTAAAAAAATATATGTGACTTAATAATAAGTCTTTGTAAGTTATTAAAACAGAACTGCCCTTCTGTGGGGGGGGGGCACCCATGTGGCGGGCACATGAGGACATTGTTAGAAAGTCAGGAGAGTGACTAATTCAGTAACCAGGCCAACAGCGATGGCAAGAGGCTAAATTCTTTTACAGAAAAGGACCTGTTTATATTTAACCAATTAAAAAGTGAGTACATGGTTGTCCCTTGGTATACATGGGGGATTGGTTCCAGCCCCTGACTCCCCAAATCCTCACATACTCAAGTCCCTCAGTTAGCCCTGGTCGGCTCTCCGTATACATGGATTTTGCATCCCACGAATACTATGTTTTTGATCTATGTTTGGTTGAAAAGATATCCACATATGAGTGGACCTGCTCCTTCAAGCTCGTGTTGTTCAAGGGTTAACTGTGCATGCTTAGAGATGAGAGTCTTCTTTTCATGATTTAATAAAACAAAGTTTCTCTAAGTAGAATTTGGTGTCTATGCAGAGAAATATGAAATAGGAAAATTTATTCATTCAATAATCATATGCTTTTTTTATACAGGAAATAAGGGACATACAGATCTGTATTAATAATTAACAGTTATTGAGGACTTAGTGTGTGACAGGCGTTATTCTATGTCACTCACTTAACAATCCTATGAGGTAGATGTTATTATTCACATTTTATGAATAAGGAAACTGAGGCCCAGAGAGGCTAAATAACTCATCTAAGGTTACCATGTAGGTGTTTGGGGCAGAGTCTAGGATTTGGAACTAGGGGGCCTGCTTCCGGAGCCCAAGCATTGACCTCTACACTCTGTTACTTTCTTGTAGTACCTTGTTTCTACGAGCTCACAGTTGAGTCAATTGACAGATATGCAAATAAGTAAATATAATGCATGTTCTGTGCTTTGAGAGTACTGTTGTAGACTTACACACAAGGCATTATGGAATTGTCTGGGATGTCCAGAAATATTTACAGATAAGCAAATACCTGAGATGAGTCATGAAGGATAAGAAGGAATTTATTAAGTGCAAAGTAGAAGTGGGTATTCCAGATGAGAAGAACATATACAAAAGCACAGAGGCTTTAGAGAGTATGGCACACTCAGTGAGCAGCTTGAGGTGGTACTGGTATTATAGATGAGACTGGACGGGTTAGGTAGAGGCCAGATTATAAAGGATTTAGCATAATAATGCTAAATAGTCAGACTTCTGAGATGAGGATCAGTTGAAGGTGGGGAATAGGTGAATTGGTTCTGTTGTTCAAAATCTAGCTAATTCTTTGCTTCTCCTAATCTCCCCATGTGGATCAGGGTAGAGAAGTGAGTGATTATTATCAAAGTTGAGAAATCCTCAACTATCATGATTCCCTAGCGAGCCCTCTACATAACTGCCTTGGCTAATAAGACATACTCTTCATGCCTCTTGTGACTTCATGCCACTTTGTCCTTGAATGCTTATCCTCACTCTTTGTTTGCCAGGTGAACTCCAATTCACCTTTTACGACTGACTCATGCTCACATGACTTGTTCAGTGAAGTCTCGTCTGATCCTTCCTATCAGAGTGGGGTGCCCTTCATTTTGATACTCAGCACTTCGTGTAAATCTCCAACCTAGCAGTTATTCCAGTGAAAAAGGAGAGCTCTGCAGTATGACCTACGTGGGTTCCAAGCCTGCTGTGTGTATCTGCAAGAAACAGTTGGCGCACCAAGAGAGTTTAGCTGAAGAGAGGTTAATGAAGGCAATATTTGCAGAAGTGTGGGCAGGGCAAAGGTGCTTCATCAACCTCCAAGCGGAGCCTCCCTCCCTCCCACTCATGGCCTGAGGGGTAGCAGAGGAGTGGTCTTACTGAATCCTGGTAGGAAAAGCTGGAGCCCTAGATGAGCTCTTCATAGGGGCAGTGGCAGAGGGATGCAGCCACCACCAGAACTGAGTGAGTCAGGAGGGAGCAGGAGGAGTAAATATACTGCCCTCTTAGCTCCTGTTGGGACGTCCCACTGACCCAACCCAACTGGAAGCTGGGGGCAAAGGAGCTTGGGTGATGCAGATCACAGCCATCAGCCTCCTGGGGCTGAGAATCTGAGAGAGGGACAGGAACAACAGAGAATAAAATCATACCAACAGAGAATAAAATCAAAGGACCTGGTGTCCTTTGCCGAAATGTTTCAACTCTGAGACTCAGTTTCCTAATGATAAAGTGATAATAACAAGAGCTACCTCATAGAGTTGTGAGGATGAGCTGAGCTGGCGTACGGGAAGAGATTGCATGGTGGTGACCTGCTTAGAATAAACAATAAATGGTACTTCCTTCCGTTCCTCTCCTCCCCTAGACTGTGAGTTCTTTGAGGGCCATATCATGTGGTGTTAAAATATTCACATCTGGCATGTGGATGTATTTTATTGAATAAATGAATGAATGATACTTGTACATAAAATACAGTTTATGAAGTGAGTGCTATCAGTAGTAAGCACTGTAAGAATTCTGATAACAGAGAGGGGTCATTATGGCATAACTATATTGAAGAGTTGGGTTTGAGTTGGGCTTTAAAATATGGGCAGGGATTGGCTAGGCAGCAGATGCTGGGGCTGGGAAGTAGAGTAAGCAAAAGCAGTGAGAGCTGACTGGATGTGGGGATTTATATGACAGAAGTACAGGCAAAGGCTGGACAAATAGATTGGGGCCAGAATACATTTCACATGACTACTGGTTTGAACTTTATTTTCTATGCTTCATGGAGACACTTCCTAAAATCATGCTTTGACTCTTCCTAAAATCAAAGCATGATTTTAGGAAGATTAAGCATGTGCGGGTTAAGTCAGGGGAACAAGACAGGGGACAGGTAAGTAGCAACTGCAGCAGTTCAGGAATGAGGCAATTAGGGCCAGGGTTTGGGCCTGGTTCCTGGCCCTCTCAGATGATGATGGGGAATCTTTTTTTCTCTATATATTTTTAGTTGGCCAATTAATTTCTTTCTGTTTTTACTAGAGACGGATTATCACTCTTGCTCAGGCTGGTTTCGAACTCCTAACCTCGAGCAATCCGCCCGCCTCTGCCTCCCAGAGTGCTCGAATTATGGGCGTGAGCCACCGTGCCAGGCAATGATGGGGAATCTTAGAATGGCCCCACCCTCTCTCCTTAAGGGTCAATTGGAAAAGACAGAGATGAGAGTGGAGGCTATTCAGTTGCTTGGGGCAAAAAAGACATTCTGGGGAGTATTCTTTAGGGCAAATGAAGTTTATTTCCACCATCTTACTGCATCTACCATCAGTTGTCTTGGACATTGGAAATTGTCAGAGTTGGTAGTGAGGAGGCTGCTGGCTCCTTGTCTGACATGATTCCTGTGTAGTCTTCTGGAACCTTCTAGCCTCTGCTGACATTCCCTGTTTTCATGCTATATATGGATTTGAACTGAGGCTTTGTGTCCTCTTCTAGATTTGGTTAAGTGTAGTCAGTAGTACCTGCTAGAGTCACCCTGTTCAACATGTGCCCAAAGCCTTTGTCTTTTCCAACTTACATATTTGGAAAAAAATCGGTGTTACCACATGTTGCTGTGAAAGCCATTCTGATTATGGGTTAGAGATGGAATCAAAATAAATCAGCTATGGTGATGCAGGATTATTTGAGTGACTTTACACGAAGCACTCTAGGCAATTCTAGTGGCAATCTGAATAAGGAATAGGCTCATGAGTAAGAAAGACTGAAACAGAAGTCACTGCAAAGAAGATGAATCAGAAAATGTGACTGTGCAGATTCAGCCTCTTTTAGTAGGACTGTTCTCTTGATGAAGTGTCACATGGAATATGTTATACTTTAGCATCTTTGACTGCTCTAACCTGCTTACTCATTCTGATTTTATAAGTTATACTCAAATGTGCCTGTAAGAATTTATGATGGAGATCACTAATATAAGCTTAATTAATAATATATATGTTTTTTTATTTCACTCTTTTGGAAAACTAGATGCTTCTAAGGGTGAGTAAACTAAAAATTTATCCTGATTTTTAGTTTTGTAAAAACTAAACTATCCTGATTTTCTATCAGGATAACCATCTATCCTGATTAACTATCCTGATTTAGGATAGTTAGGATAACTATCTATCCTAAACTAACTATCCTGATTTTTCTCTCAGTACATATGTCTTGGGATTTATATTGTATATTAAGATGTGTTGGCTGGGCGTGGTGGCTTATGCCTGTAATCCTAGCACTCTAGGAGACCGAGGTGGGAGGATTGCTTGAGGTCAGGAGATCAAGACCAACCTGAGCAAGAGCAAGACCCCATCTCTACAAAAAATTAAATAAAAAAAAAAATTAGCCGGGCGTGGTGGCGCACACCTATAGTCCCAGCTACACAAGAAGCTGAAGCAGGAGAATCACCTGAGCCCAGGAGTTGGAGATTGCAGTGAGCTATCATGATGCTACTGCACTCTAGTTGGGGTGACAGAGTGAGACTCTGTCTCTTTTTTTTAAAAAAAAAGTCACTAGGATGCTTAGGAATTTTTTCCCACCGTAGAGCAGAAAGATACTTAGATCCACGTGTCCAGTTGTTCTTTAGTATTTTGACATTACAAAGCAATTTTTGGTTTCTGAAGCCTAGAATTTTTAAACTTCATTGTCATTAATGAGATCTCTTGCATTTGCTGCGTGTTTCCCTCATTGGCAATACGTGGGCCTTGTTCTCTGTCCTCTTCCCTGTTTTTTTCTCACTTAATCTTCCCTGCTCCCTTCCCAGAGGAGGGACTTGTCAAGGTTGCACAGCTGGTAGATAATGGAGCTAACATTTAAACCCTGGCGCTCTCGACTTGAGAAATTTGAGTAAAGAATGGAGAATTCCAAGTGATCACAATTCTACTGCCAGATGTTTATCTTTATCAGCCCTCCTTGAAGTCTTTGAATTACTTTGAGTCTCAGTTTTCCTAACTGCATAGATGGTAGATATAGTTGAGATCTTTGTTTTTTAAACTATTAATCGATTAAAACCGATTTCAAGATATTGAAAAACCACAAATAAACCCCAAAGCTCTTTTTTTTTGCTATGCATTTTGTTGGCTACCTCTTTCTGTGGCACAGCACCTAGGAAGTAGCAAAAGTCATTTTGCCTTACTGCCTAGTCACATGAACCTGTTAATGTATAACTCTCAGGCCCAAGAAATATTTATGTGTTTTGAGGTCGAGGGTGCTGTATGGGGAAATAAAAGTTTTAAAGCGCTAGAAAATAATCAAACACACTGCCTATTCCTATTACATTTCACTGACTCCAGTTTTTCACACTTCAACAGAATTGTCTATGTTTCCTTGTTACTTAGAATAAATAGCTAAGACTTTCTCCCGGAGCTGAAAGAACATCTACTTAAAAACAATGCTCCTAGGTTATTGTCCGAGCTGTAGTTTGCTTCCCTGCTGGCAAAACCTTGGCCTGTGAGCTTCAGTTTTCTTACTTTTGGGCTCCCACCACAAGCAAGCAACTGGATTATTGAGCCTGACAATTTTGATTCAGACGTTGAAGGACAGACAGGCCTAGCACAAGTGATTGGTCACGTTTTCTGAAATGGTAAACTCAAAGAAAGAAGTAGGTTTGGATTGAGGGGTAGAATAAAAATTTCCAAGTTGGATATGTTAAATTTGAAATATCTATTGCATATTGTTGTATATGGATTTCATGGAAGATGTGGGTTTGGATTTGGGAATCATTAGTATATAGATATTATTAAATCCATGAGACTGGATGGGATGACCCAGGAAGTGAAAATTGATGTAGAAGAGAAGACAGTTGAAGGCTGAACCCTGGGGTCCTCCAGTGTTGAAAGTTTGGGAAGAGGGTTAACTTCCCTTATAATTTCCAACTCTTCCCTCAGAAATATAGATGCCTTAAGCAGAGATGGGTCCAGGGCTCTCGACTTTCAGTTAAGGATACTCATTTTAGGCCAAGAATAAAGGCCATTCAGGTAGAGAAGGCCATTCTGTAGTCTCTGCTAGAGAAAATAGCAGAAAGGGATTTCCCAGATGTACCCATTTCTCTTTTCCTCCCCTGCACTCTGCTCTACTAAACCACTTCCTTTACCTCACCGTCCTTTTCCTTCTGTTGTTGGTTACTGTTTTTGAGTCTTAGGGACATTTTCTGCTTTGCTGATTGCAGCTTAGGTTGTAAGGCTGCGGCGTATTTTGGAATATTGCATAGCTTTAATTGTTTAAAATTAATTTTAACAAGATTTTAGATCATCTTCATAGTTGGGAACTTGCTGCAGTGTAGAAAAGACAACATATATCCTTGATCTCATTGAAAATATAGCAGGGTGTTTCTCTGTTCCTTTCCTGCTTAGATTATTAAATGGTCTTCCCTTTCCCTTTCCTTTTCAAATATATAGGGACCAGGCAGCTTTCTTTGCATGACCTCAGGACAATTCCCCTTCTGTGGAAGGCATGACTGTACAGGTCATACCTTACTTTGGCTAATTAGTTGGCAGATCCAAAGCTCTTAAAGGAAATGTTTATTTCCTTTTCCTCTTTGGAATTCTAGAGAATGAATTGAATTAATAAAGTCAAATTTCTTTTGCTAACTGCATAAAAAGGAATTTCATTGAATGACACCCATTGAATTCATTGAGTCTTTGCTACAAATTTCTATACCTCCCTTTTTAGGTTCTTAGTTAATGGAATCTTATAAAAGATTTCATTTATTATAAATTTGCTATCAAAAGGTTTAAGAATAATTGGTATGCAGGAGCTTGCAACATAGGTAGACTATACTGAATAAACAGTGCCAACATAGACAGTGTTTGGTCTCTCAAACAACTTATGAAACAAAGATTAACTTGGTAAAGGGATTCATGTGTTCTACTTGGAGAAGAATAAGCATATCTTTCTTTCTTTCTTTTTTTTGGAGACAGGGTCTCGCTCTGTTGCCAGGGCTAGATTGTGGTGGCATCAGCCTAGCTCACAGCAACCTCAAATGCCTGGGCTCAAGTGATCCTCCTGCCTCAACCTCTGGAGTAGCTGGGACTATAGGCGTGCGCCACCATGTCTAGCTAATTTTTCTATCTTTAGTAGAGACGAGGTCTCACTCTTGCTCAGGCTGGTCTTGAACTCCTGAGCTCAAGCGATCCTCCCAGCCTGGCCTCCCAGAGTGCTAGGATTACAGGCATGAGCCACTGTGCCCGGCAAGCATATCTTCCTAACTCGTGATTCTTTTTGAGGTTAGTATTTTGACTGCAGCAAAGTCTCTTGCCATTCTTTTTGTGTCTGTCTTGTACTCAGAGTCACCTGTTGTCTTTAAATAATAATGATAAAAAAACCACTTGAATTCTTTTAGCTCTAAACAAAGGAAACTTAAAGAAAACATTTAGAAAGCCACTTATACTTTCAAAGTTTGCATGGACGACTGTTGATCAAAGGACTGAAAAGGAAGCCTCTTCAAAGATGGTCTTGTTTATTACTTTACCTCTAACTAGGACAATCCTTAAATTGTTCTGGGACTGTGGGCATAAATTCCTTTATTTTAAAGAACAAAACCATAGCCTCCCTCAGAATTCAGTTTGGAATTTAACAGCCATCCTTGCCCGAGACAGCTTTTTGATCTTGGCTCCAAATCCCATGGATTATGATTTAAGACCATTTCCTATTGTTGTATCCTCTGTGAAGAGGATGAAGCATAGCCCACCCACCACTGTGTTACTGTCAGTCTTTGTGAATCAAAGAATGTTAAAGTTTGAGGGGATCTTAGAGCTTATCTGACTCAACAGTTCTCCTGATGCTGGATTTCCCTCTGCTTCAGTATTTTTGATGGTAAGATCTCCTATCATTAGATAGCTGTAATTAGCAGCAGCAAGTTAATTGTACTCAATAATCAATAAGCTGTTTCTTTTCTAGGTTCATGGTTCCATCTCTGGGGACCTTTTCTCCTAGATTGATTCTTAACTTTCTCAAAATCACCTTTGTTGCACTCCTCTAAATCAGTGGTCCCCAACCTTTTTGGCATCAGGGACCCGTTTCATGGAAGAAAATTTTTCCACAGACCAGAGCGAGGGGTGGGGGGATGGTTTCAGGATGATTCAAGGGCATTACATTTATTGTGCAGTCAAACCTCTCTGCTAATGATAATCTGTATTTGCAGCTGCTCCCAGGGCTAGCATCACCACCTCAGCTTCTCCTGAGAGCATCAGGCATTAGATTCTCATAAGGAGCGCACAACCTAGATCCCTCACATGGGCAGTTTACAATAGGGTTCGAGCTCCTATGGGCATCTAATGCCCCCACTGATCTGACAGGAGGCGGAGCTTACGTGGTGCTGTGAGCCCTGGGGAGCAGCTGTAAATACAAATGAAGCTGCGATTGCCTGCTGCTCACCTCCTGTCTTCCTAACAAGCCGTAGATGGGTACCGGTACTGGTCTATGGCCTAGGGCTTGGGGACTGCAGCTCTAAATCACCTCCAAGTGAGTCTTAAGGATCCATCTGATTTCTGTCAATATTGCCTCGGATTTTTGTTTTTGTTTTTTAGTTGTGAGTTGATAAGTGTGGTTCAAAAAATCAATATGGAAATCGAACATATCCAAACAACATTTTGGAGGTGAAGGTGAACATATCCAAACAACATTTCAGAGGTGAAGTCAGTTCTGGAAAAGACAGTATTGTTCCAGAAACATTATGGCTTTAGAGTAGACCTTTGTAGTTAAGTAGCACTTTATATTTTTTGAAGTGTGTTCATTTTCCCATTATCTCATTTAATCTGAACATTAAATGAGCATTAGGTAAGGACATATATTGTTAACTCAGTTTAACAAAATTAACTCTCAAACAGTAGGTGATTGGCCCAAGTTCATAAAACTAGATAGAGACAGACATCCCTCATCCTTGCAATCTGTTATCTCGTATGTTTATCTTAGGTTTAGTCTCTTTCTCAGATAATGCTTAGGGACATAGTTGAGAACTTTCAGGGAGAAAAATATAGGTTCCAGTTGACAGGAGGAATTATTCTTCTTCTCAGTGTGACTCATCCCCGGGGACTAGCTTTATATTTTTGAGAGTCTGCTCACAGCCTGCATTATCTGTATTGGCCACCTGGGGTACCAAAATGTTGGCACGTCCACTCCGGTCTAATACTAGCAAGTTCGTGCTGTAGCCTCCATGGATCCTACTCAGTTATCAGTTGGTAAAGTAGATAATCCACTCTGATGCTGAGAATACCACTGGCTTGTCTGTATTGACCCCCACTACATGCAGCTCAGCATTACTAAGATGGATGTTGGATACTGTTTTAGACCATCTGTGCTGCTGTAACAGAATACTAGAGACTGGGTAATGTATAAATAATGGAAATTTATTTTCTCACTTGGAGTCTGGGAAGTTCAAGATCAAGTTGCCAGCAGGTTTGGTGTTTGGTAAGGCGCCATTCCTCACTGATGGCACCTGGTTACTGCATCCTCACGTGGTGGAAGGTGAAAGGGAAAGAGAACAAGAGAGTGAGGTGGCTCTCTGAAGCCTCTTTTATAATGGCATTAGCCATTCATCAGGGCATAGCCCCTATGACTCAATCACTTCCCAAAAGGCCCCACCTCTTAATACTGTCACACTGGGGATTATATGTCAACACATACATTTTATGTGGAATACAATATTCAAACTATAGCAGATACCTAAGTTAATTTGGTGTGAAAAATTTAGCTTAAACTTCCTTGTACATTGGTGGTAGAATGTAAAATGGTTCAGTTGCTATGGAAAACAATATGACAGTTCTTTAAAAATGTAAATATAAAGGGCTAGGCATGGTGGTTCATGCCTGTAATCCCAGCATTTTGGGAGGCCAGGATGGGAAGATTGCTTGAGCTCCAAAGCTCGAGACCAGCAGGGGCAATATAGTGAGACCCCCATCTCTACAGAAATTTTTTTTGAAAAATTAGCTGGATGTGGTGGCATGAACCTGTAGTCCCAGCCATTTGGGAGGCTGAGGCAGGAAGATCACTTGAGCTCAGGAGTTTGAGGCTGCAGTGAGCTATTGTGCTACAGCACTCCAGCCTGGACAACAGAGCAAGACCCCATCTCTTAAAAATAAATAGAATTACCCCGTTAGCCAACAATTCTGCTTCTGGACATATACCCAAAAGAACTGAAAGCAGGCTCTCAAAGAAATACTGGACACCTATGTTCATAGCAGCTTTATTCACAATAGAGAAAAGATAGAAGCAACCCAAGTGCCCATCAATAGATGAATGGATAAACAAATTGTGGTATATACATACAATGGAACATTATCAGCCTTAAAAAGGAAGGAAATTCTGACACATGCTACAACATGTATAAATCTTGAGGACATTCTGCTGAGTGAAATAAGCCAGTTATGGAAAAACAAATACTGTATGATTCCACTTATATGAGGTATTTAGTGTAGTCAAATTCTTAGAAACAGAAAGTAGAATGGTGGTTGCCAAATGCTCCAGGGGGAGGGGAAAAGAGAGTTGTTTAATGGGTGAGTTTTAGTTTTGTAAGATGAAAAGAGTTCTAGAGATTGGTTGCATGGCAATATGAATGTACTTAATACACTTAAAAATATGTAGGATGATACATTTTATGTGTATTTTACCACAATTAAAAAATTAAATTTAAACAGAGCAACTGCAGGCAAGGAGGCATCAAAATAACAATCTTTATTGAATAAGGGCTCCAAGTGATAAGAACATGAGAGAAACTATACACTTAGCAATTTAAAAAAAAAATTATAAAGTATGAGAGGCATGCATAAGGTGAACAAGAAGTAATTACAAGTAGCAAATACTAAGAAAAGGATTTAATTACTAATTGGAGGATGTTTCCTTATATTTCCAGTATGGGCATGACTGTGGATCGAATATCAGATTGCAAGACATATTTCATATGAATGAAATGGCAGTTGGTATCATTACTCTTAAGAAAGAGAATCTACTTAGAATGTAAACTCTTTGTTGAGGTTTTAAGGGATCTTGTATAATGCATTTGCCATATGAGTTTACAGCATTATACTCCGGAATAAACAATATTGACCTAAAACAATATAAACTTAAATATTAATTTAAGTGACCGTATTATTTCATGATCCGTTTGTGTTCTTGTGTCAAAAATCTGTTCAGAAACTTTATTTAGCAATTTAGCAAATAGATATGTTGATGTTGTTAGGAGCTAGGATTTTCAGTGGGAGAGAAAAGGGATACAGATATACAATCATCACAGATGCTAAGAAAAACCCTATAATCCTAAAATTGAATTGTAAATATCAGTTTGAACTCATAATGAATTAATTAAAAGAAAGTACAGATGCTGTCTTGACTTATGATGGGGTTACATCCCAGTAAACCCATCATAGGACGAAAACATTGTTAAGTTGAACCAACATCTTAAGTCAGGGACGGTCTGTATTTGCCAGCTCTTTTTACTATAGGAAATGTAGAATGAGACTGGCACATCTTGTCAAACTGGAAAGCAAGGAAGCATCAAAGACTACTAGGGTCCTGTCAAGAGGACCAGGAATAAACTTGAAGAGGCTCCTACTGCCTAATTAATAAGAATAATGATCACAATGGATTAATACACATCAATATATTTAAAATCCATGAATCTATATTTTAAAAACCACCTCATTGAGGACCTTTGAAGAATGCTAGGAACCAACTCACTTTTCTGAAAAGTGATAAAAGAAAATATTCAAGCCTTATCCTGTCTTCGCGGTAAGAATTATTCCACATGGTCATTGAATAGCTGTTGAGGGAACTTAGAATGATGAAATTGCAATGTCATCACTTTTTAAAAATTTATTTTTATTTTATTTTTAAAATTTTTCGAAGGGAAAGGAGAGGACTATTGTCACCATTTTGCAAACTCTAATGAAATAATGAACCCAGAAAATGATCATCAATGACTGCTAACACCCAAAAGAGAGACAATCACACATTTGTGCCTCCTGATGAAAGTATACAATAATACTCATGAAGTGTGCTTGCTAGAAAAAATAGAACCTAAATCAGTTCAAACTGCTGGGTCGAATTACAGATTTACACAAAATACAGGGGACAGAGGAATATGTTAAATGATATGGTTAAGATACAGTTAGCAAAAATCAGACTGTCTAGGACAACAAACCTCTGTTCTTTCAACAAATAAATTATAGGAAAAAAAATGGAGCGGTAACTTAAACATGAAAAGAGACTTAAGAGACCTACCAAGCAAATATAATGTGCATGCCTTGTCTGGGTGAACAAACTGAATGTAAAAAATAAAGAGTTCTTGAGAAAACTGGGGAAATTTGAACCCTGTATATTTGATGATATTAAGAAATATATAAATATTTTAGATCAATAATGGTATGTTGGTTGTGTTAAAAATAGTCCTTATCTTTTAGAGATGCATACTAAAATATTTAATAATCAAATAAGATCCCTGAGATTGGCTTTAAAATAATCCAGTGGGAGAGTGAGAATCCAGTGAGAATTGTACTGAGCAGGAGATGGTAATTGTTGAAGCTGGGTGTTATGTACATGGCAGTTCTTTATACTTTTCTTTTGCTGTTTAAGCTTGAAATTTTCCATGATGAAAGGTTTAAAATGTTAGAAAACAGAAACAAACCTTCTTTTTTGAGACAGAGTCTCACTCTGTTTCCTGGGCTAGAGTGCCATGGCATCAGCCTAGCTCACAGCAACCTCAAACTCCTGGGCTCAAGTGATCCTTCTGCCTCAGCCTCCCAAGTAGCTGGGACTAAAGGCATGCGCCACCATGCCTGGCTAATTTTTTTCTATATGTTTTTAGTTGGCCAATTAATTTCTTTCTATTTTTCATAGAGACGGGGTCTCTCTCTTGCTCAGGCTGGTTTTGAACTCCTGACCTTGAGCGATCTGCCCACCTCGGCCTAGAAACAAACCTTTGTTTGAAGTTTACATCCTCAACACTTTGCTTCATCAGGTCCCTCTTCTGGCTTTTGTTTTCCATAGAGTAAGCCTAAATTTTTATCAATAACACTTCTAGATTTTAGATATTTGTTATTAAAAGTTTTTTTGGAAAGGCAGAGGGGGCAATATTCCTATAGATATCTTTTTATTTTTTAATTTTTTTTTTCTTTTAGCAAAAAACTGTTTGCTTATTTGTTGGCTTTTTCCTTATAATATTTAGAAAACCATATTGGTGAATTATATGTAAAATATGCATAATATTTAAACCTTAAATAATATAGTATAGATATAGAATTATATAGGAATATTCTTCTGTTTTAATAGCTAAAAGCTGTTTTTCCCCCCAAGATTATCATTTTTGTTCTTTGCAGATCTATTATAAGAGACTACAGTTATTATTGAAACAAAACTGACCCCAAAAGGCAACATGCCATCACATTGCTTGCCTTTGTCTTGATGAAATTCAAACGATAACCTGTTCTAACAATTTTTCATAGTAAGTAGAATTCCAGTGTTACTTTATTCCAGCATATTACACTTATATCTTCTCCCAGAGCTCATGAAATTTTGATGGTGGCTAAAATGCAAGATATTGAGTTGCCTAATCGATCTGAGTTAATCTTTAATATTGACATCACATTCCATTATGTGACTCTGTATTCAGGAGATGGTTTTCCAGTGGTAGATTATTTGCTTTCATTTTGCTGCTCATACTTCTTCTTTTCTGTTGCCAAATAGGGAGGCAAAATAATGGTTTACATATTTCTAGCTCTGTTTAAAGCTTAATAAAGTTTGAAACTGTCATTGGTTAGGATGCCTTAGAATTATATGTGAGTTTTATTATATATGAGCCCTATTAGAAATAGGTATGGATAATTGAGAACAGAGTATAATTTTTAGCTGCTTTCCCAAATGCAATAAAATATCCCATTTACCTTCTTTAAAACTGGGTAGCTGGATGTGGGTAACTTTCAGAAGCTAAGGGATCTTTTACAGGACATGTGCTTTCATGCTATTAATTTTCATAACTTGCAGCCACAGAAAAATAATTATCTTTAAGTGGCCAGCATCAGTGTTGAACATGAGCCCATTTTTCTTGGCTCTCAGAATAACCATTTCTTTTGGACTGTGATAATCAGTTGTGACATATTTTTTTCAGCCTTCTCTCCTCCTTCTGCATTTCAAGAAGGTTAAACATTATTGAGCATAAACCTTTGTCCCAGGATTTCAGAAGGGCAAACATTATACATTCAACTTGAACATACACTTTAAAGTGGAGTTCTGTGCTCATTCAGACCTTTGGAATTTTAAACAAGAAGTGTCTGAAAAATCAGCAGCCAAGATTCTTGGCACCTACACACCCACCCGCCTTTTTTTATTTGGTGCTTTTTTGTCTCTAAAACAGATTAGCCACCCATTTAATAAAGTGTGAACTTGACGTAGGCTTGATTTCTTCCACTGATGATAAATTATAGAAATTGTGATTTTTACCAATAAAGAGAAATCATTTGGATTAAATATCATATTGTTGATTTTTTGAGTTGCATGATTGCCTGCATGTAGGAGTAATCACTCCTCCAAGATGATGACATTTTTCAGACAATTGTCTCCATCTTCCTCATTTGCTGGGAAATTAATAAACTTCTCTTTCCTTCCCTTTAGACCACTTGTTCTTGTTTTTCTAACGTGGCCTCGAGGACAAGTGCCGAACTTTCAATAACGTGTTCTTAGGAGTAAAAGAATGAGTATGGTTGGAGGGTTTTAGACTTCTGTAGCCCATGGTCTGCTCCTAAAAACCTGGATTTTTTTTTTTTTAATATAAAAACAAACTGTTGGGTCTGAAGGTAGGAGGTGGAATAGGAAGATCAGCCAATTGGATGTCACGCAGTGTGATTTTTTTGGCATTCTGTTTGTTTTATATTCTTAGTTATTTTCAGTTGTTCTTTTATTTCCTTAAGCATCTAATCTTTGAGAAAGAGACTATTTTTATATTTTTAGGCACTATATATCTATATATAAGTATTTCATTAATTGATATTTTAAAATATCTTTCATTAATTATGGAATTAGATAAGTTGAAAAACCAACAGTACCGCCTTCTAAGAAACATATTAAAATTATTTTTCCAAGGTCATTTCTTCACTGTTCTTCTCTTATTCTGATTTTAGTGATGAGAAGAATTATGTCACCTTAGAGGGAAGAGACTGTTCTTTGTGTTCTAAACCTTAGCTCCAGGGAATTGTAGGATTTCAATAAATTTTTAATAATGAATCTCTAGTCTGCTTCTTTTTCCAAAGAGTTATTGCTTAGCTTTCATAGAGTAAGAGAAAGTTGTAAAGTGAGAAGTCAGAGTGAGAAAAAATAGAAAAAAGGAAAATCATAGGCTCAGTTGTGATGAATAGCCAAGTTAGGTTGTATTTTATATATCCAGAGATATCTTTCTTGATGCTCTTTAGTAATGGCCTGGGCCTGGTTTAATTTTGCTGGAGCTAAGACTTAACATAAACCTTTTAGCAAACACAAGCAGTATAATGAAGTGCCTAAGATTGTGCATTCTGGAGCCACACAGTCTAACATGAGTTTAAATTCTGGCTTCATTACTTACCAGCTTAGAGTCTTTAGGCAAGTGAGTTACTCGGTTTCTCTGTAGCTCAGATTCCTCCACTTTAGAATGGGGGTCATAATGTTATTGTGTGGCTTAATCTATTTATAGATTTGAATAAGCAAGAAAATTTAATTGTGGTATACTACTTAATTCAGCAGTGACTAATATTAGCCTGGAATTAACCATGACATCACTGAATATGGATTTATGCAAAAGTTTTGTAAAAAAGCTATAATCTTTGTCTATCAAAATGAGGACTCAATAGATAATATCTAAAATTAATGAATCTATATGCACATTACTTAGAACTATTAAGATAAATGCTGTAAGAAATAAAGAGGTGAATGTACTTGTATCTAGGAAAGTGGGAAAAAGAGCTAGGAGATCACAGTTTTTGTATAGAATCTGATTTATTGATGATGGTGCAAAGAGAAACCAAATTTATTCTTTCTCACTTACCATTTAACCCACTTTCTCCTCCTAAGGAAAAACTCAGGACAGGTTCCATAATTTTGCTGATCACTCTTAGATAACGGAAAGTCCTTGGGTCACTTTTAAGCCTGGCCTAATAATAACATACCTCCAGCCTGGCCTTTTGAATTATTGCAACTTTGTATTCAAAGTTAACATTTTTCCCTTCCCTCAGTTTAAACCAGATTGAGGCTGAAGTGGCAAAGGATGTGATTGGCTTCTTCTCTTTTCCTCCCTCATTTCTTCCTGTATCCTCCAGTTGTTGCTTCGGATTGTTCTAGGCTTGGCCCAAGGAGAGAGGGAGGTCAGGAGCCAAGGTCCTAGTTTTGCACAGCTCATGTAGTTGTGATCTGGCATCCGTGCCCCTCGAATGCGTTGTAGTTCCCTTTATGTGGGAAAGTCTTTTTCTTGCTTGTGTATTCCTGCCTTGGCTCTCTGAGCTTATGATGGTTCACCCCCTGTGTTCAGTTCCTCCTTCCATCTGCAAAGTCCTCCCAGGTAGGATCCCTTTCACTAGGAGCTTACACTATCTCCTCCTCTCTCTTGGGGTCCATATCTGGCCTCCCCAAAACATGTGCTTTTGCAGCCGTGGAAGGGCAGCTCAGTGCCAGGCAGATCTTTTACTCAAGCCACCATCTTCACTTTTAAATTCTTTTGGCAAGAGTCATATTCCAGTCATATGTTCCCAAAGCTCCAAGGGAGACATGCTTTGCCCTTCAAGAGGTCTCCTTGACCTCTTGGTCTCTTTAAGGTACATGGTAAACAAGCAAACTCCTCCTCTGGGAGGAAATGCTCAAGGCATCAGTAGCTTTCTCCAAAACAATCTTTTTTCTTGGTTTCTGGCTTTGTCTGTCTCTCTTAGAGTGGTGATGGGCTCAGCTCATGTTTCTCTAATTGGTGTCATAGTCAATTAACATGGCCTTCCTAGATGGCCTAGCACAGTGCTTTTCATACATTTGTGGGGAAGGTTTGTTTTAAAAAAACAAATTTCCAATCCATTGCAGGTCTACACCTGGCCGTTTAATGCGTGACTGGTCTTTAGCTCACATCACTGCAGGAGTTCAGCAGAACCCGAAATGGTCTGTTCAACAAGGCAAGTCTACTGACCATTTGCATTTCCAAGGCAATGCCAAATTATTCCAGAAGTTTCTAAATACTTCCAAGTTCTGTAGTTATCTTGTAGCAAACCAGTAAAAACCATTCTCAGACTGGTACCAGTCCACGGGCATATTTTGAGTTGTCCTGTTATAACACTTTCCTTTAGGATTGGGGGAATGGTGGCATTTATTGTATCATTCCTGACCTTTGGGACATCAGCTGAAACCAAAATAGTTCTAGTTTAATATCCTATGATAATTAGAATAGATCTTCATTAATTTCACATATATTTATTGTTTGCTCTGTGCCACTGATCCTATAAAAATAAAACTTCTAAGATGCATGTGGGGGCATATGCCTGTAGTCCTAGCTATTTGGGAGGCTGGAGAATTGCTTGAGCCTGTGAGTTTTTTTTTTTTAATTAATCGATTTATTTATTTATTTATTTTTTGAGGCAGAGTCTCATTCTATTGCCCAGGCGAGTGCCATGGCATCAGCCTAGCTCACAGGAACCTCAAACTCCTGGGCTCAAGCAATCCTCCTACTTCAGCCTCCTGAATATTGTTGCTGCAGGCATGGCTAATTTTTTCTGTTTTTAGTAGAGACGAGGTCTTGCTCTTGCCCAAACTGGTTTTGAACTCCTGAGCTCAAGCTATTTTCCCTCCTTGGCCTCCCAGAGTGCTAGGATTACAGGTGTGAGCCACTGTGCTCTGCCAAGCCCAGGAGTCCAGCCTGGGCAACATGGCGAGACCCTGTCTCTAACATAAATAAAGAAATAAATAAATGACCTTCTACTCTAGAAAGGGGAGAGATATAATAAACAGATAGCTAAATATATGTTATGTTAAGGCCGGGCGCGGTGGCTCAAGCCTGTAATCCTAGCTCTCTGGGAGGCCGAGGTGGGCGGATCGTTTGAGCTCAGGAGTTCGAGACCAGCCTGAGCAAGAGCAAGACCCCATCTCTACTATAAATAGAAAGAAATTAATTGGCCAACTAATATATATAGAAAAAATTAGCCGGGCATGGTGGCACATGCCTGTAGTCCCAGCTACTTGAGAGGCTGAGGCAGCAGGATTGCTTGAGCCCAGGAGTTTGAGGTTGCTGTGAGCTAGGCTGACGCCATGGCACTCACTCTAGCCTGGCAATAAAGTGAGACTCTGTCTCAAAAACAAAAAAAAAACCACAAACAAACAACAACAAAAATATATATATATATGTTATGTTAGGAGGTGATAAGTGGTATGAAGGAAAATGCTTCAAGTAAGAGGGAAGATTATGTTGAGGGTGGGATGGCAAGCTGCAGGTTTACATTGCACAGTCAGGGAACATTCTTTGATGAGGTGACATCTGATCAGAGACCTATTCAGTGACAGAGCCAAGTCTCTGGGTAAGAGTTTTTTAGGTCAAATGCTCTTAAGCATTATTTGCACCTTAATTTATGGGCATGTTTTACTTTGATAAAAATAAAAGTCAGTTTAAGGGGCCGGGTGTGGTGGCTCATGCCTGTAATCCAAGCACTCTGGGAGGCAGAGGCGGGAGGATCGCTTGAGCTCAGGACTTCAAGACCAGCCTGAGTAAGAGCGAGACCCCGTCTATACTAAAAAAAAAAATAGAAATAAATTAATTGGCCAACTAAAAATATATAGAAAAAATTAGCCGGGCATGGTGGCACATGCCTGTAATCCCAGCTACTCGGGAGGCTGAGGCAGAAGGATCAGTTGAGCCCAGGAGTTTGAGGTTGCTGTGAGCTAGGCTGACACCATGGCACTCTAGCCTGGGCAACAGAGTGAGACTCTGTTTCAAAAAATAAATAAATAAAAAGTAAATAAAAGTCAGTTTAAAAATGAATGGGGGAAAAATGAATGGGAAATGAGGATATTGAGAGAACATTTGTAAATTACTGTTTAAAGAAGTTTGCCTAAGAAGGGACTGAGGCATTTAGGCAGTAAACTAGGGAGGATACAGGATTCAGAAAGGTCTCTCTTAAGATGGGAGACATTTGAGATGTTTTAGGAAGAAGAAAGGGGGCCTATCTTGGGCCTGGGCAGAATGAAGGTGAGGGTAATAGTAAATAGATATGTTTTGATATAGCTAGAGGTTGTTACATAGGAATAGTGCTGAGGGCCTGGGTGATGTTAGATATTTGTACACTGTTGAGGGATCCAGCTCCCCTGTTGAGTATTTTCCAAAGGAGGTTTCAGCAGTTTAGGATTAGGAGTTTGAGGCGAATGTTTTCAACTGAGCCAAGGTGGAGGGTGAAATTGATAGCTCTAGAGAAGTTGGCTGGGATATTGATGTCAGGGAAATGCTTGAAATGATGCATCATGAGGCCGGATGAGGAAGAACAGGAAATCTTAACAGCAGTAATGGATCTGACCAGGGACAAAGAGGATTGGAGGTCTGGATTAGTTTGAAGAGGAGGGAATGCTGGAGAGCCAGAAATTGGAGGTCACACTGTTGGATTAGGATGAGAGGTTTCAGAGTTGGCTCAGTTCCAGGTGATGTCATTATCCAGAATGGAGACAAGGGGTGGCTGGCAAAAGAGGGGAGAAGGTGACGATCATTCCTGTTCAGGAGGTTGGGAACCCTTGTGGCTGAGGTGTTAGATGGCTCATCCACGTGAATGTGGAAATCTTCCCGGATGACGACACTGCTCAAAGAAGTGGAGAAGCAGCAATGAGTCAGGTTCCAAAGTCCTCAGTGAATGAGGCAGTGCGGCCAGAGGTCAGACAGTGACAATTCAGGGAGGGGAAGAGAGTGGCATTGAGTGATGGCTGTGGCCTCGGAGAGGGGCAGGATTTCGGTGGGACGTGTAGGAGCAGCCTCTGCTGGAGGGATGGAGAGGGATGGAGAGCAGGCTCTTAATAAATGCGTGTGGAATGATTAAGGTAAGACAAGCAGTGGGGATGGCACGTCCTGTGAGGAGGTAGAGCTTGTTGATAGTGGTTCCAAAGGACACTTAGAAAGAGTTGGCAGGGGAGGGCAGCAGTGGAGGAGGTACAGAGTAGCAGAAAGATGATAGTCTTTGAGAGGAGAGTTGCCCACAGGGCTTGAATTTGGGGCATTGTATGAGTATGGCAGGAACAAGCGGCATAGTGGGTAAGTTCACCAGCAGCTCTGGGGGAATGATCCTCAGGAGTAAGCAGAGACAGCCCTCTGCCATACACACTGGTAGTCTGCAGCCTTTGCTCCTGGCCATGTCATGTGTCCATTAGACGCTCTCATCTGTGCTTATCATGAGCTCTTATAAAGGCCTTTTGGGACCACTGAGACCTAAACAATGAGTCAGGTTTGAATATATTATTGATTCAAAAGTAAGAATTTTGGGGCATGAATTTTAAAAAAATCTTTAATTTAATGACTACACAATGTATCATTTTTTTCAACTTGTTCAGTTCAACGTTTGTATAATTGTGCATAAATGAAATTTAAAATTACACAAAAATTATTTTTAACAAAACTTATTGTTTTTAAACAATAAAAGCCCTTGCAGACATTGAATGGAAAAATATATTGAATGTGTCTGATCATACGTCTGATTGTGATGTGGATGGAGCCTTTAAAAGGGTGTGCAGGGCCCTGTGAACATCTCAGAACATCTCTGGCTTGAGTTCCATCCTCAGTCAGGAGTTGCGCAGAAGTTGGGCCGGGCGCGGTGGCTCACGCCTGTAATCCTAGCACTCTGGGAGGCTGAGGCGGGAGGATCCCTTGAGCTCAGGAGTTCGAGACTAGCCTGAACAAGAGTGAGACTCCATTTCTTTTTAAATAAAAAAAAAAAAAAAAAAGGAGTTGTACAGCAGGTATGTGTTTGTGTGCAATTGAAGGTGATATTAAAGATGACCAGCCCTCTAATATGATCCTGTTCAGGTAGCTGGGAAGGGGATCCATTATTCTCAGGAATCTTACCTCCCAAGGGTATTTATTAGTTTTGGCATCTACCTTTGGTGATTTGGAGGCCTAATTTTACTATTTCTTTGAAATCTCTTAAATATCACATGATTTGAGATGTGTGTAGGGAGATTAGCAAAGAAAGGTATTCTTTAGGTTTATGTAGGAAAGAATACAGAATTTGAAGTTTTAAGACCTAGATTTAAACTGGAACAATCACTTCATCTTTGAGCCGTAGTTTCCTGTCACATACAATGAGAATGATAGCAATATTAACCTCATAAGGTTGTTGTGGGGATTAAATGAGATATTATTTTTGACAAGGTTTTATGGGCTATAAAATGCACTATAAATGTAGTTATGATTGACAGGGGTTTTAGGTAGCATGGTGGTGATTAAGAGGAATGAAAAGAAAGTAAGATGGTAGATTCATGACTCATCACTGGCTTATGGACCACTGGCTTTTACTTATTATCTATCAATCAGTCATCTATCTATCTATCTGATGTGTTCTCACAGCCCCCCCATTCAAAACAAAAGCTAGGATCTCAGCAGTAACCCATGTCTACGGATATGGTCTCTCTCTTCCCATTGGCCTGAATCTCTCTACTCAAGGTAACCATTATTCCATTCCATCATTCTCTTGTCTACCTTTTTTTTTTTTGAGACAGAGTCTCACTTTATTGCCCAGGCTAGAGTGAGTGCCATGTCGTCAGCCTAGCTCACAGCAAGCTCAAACTCCTGGGCTCAAGCAATCTTCCTGCCTCAGCCTCCTGAGTAGCTGGGACTACAGGCATGTGCCACCATGCCCGGCTAATTTTTTCTATATATATTAGTTGGCCAATTAATTTCTTTCCGTTTATAGTAGAGATGGGGTCTCGCTCTTGCTCAGGCTGGTCTCGAACTCCTGAGCTCAAACGATCCGCCCACCTCGGCCTCCCAGAGAGCTAGGATTACAGGCGTGAGCCACCGCGCCCGGCCCTCTTGTCTACCTTTTAACTTAATAAAAAAGATTATCATACTTTATGTAATTATTTGGAACTCACTTTGTCACTTGTTATTCCACTGCTAATATTCATCCATATAGTTGAATGGTGCCGTAGCTTATTCTTTATGAATTTTGTGTGAATGTACCACAGTTTGTTTATTTATTTTCTTGAAAGTTGGCATTTGTTAGCAGGCCTTTACTGGTTTTTTTTTTTTTTTTTGAGACAGAGTGTTGCTTTGTTGCCCAGGCTAGAGTGAGTGCCGTGGTGTCAGCCTAGCTCACAGCAACCTCAAACTCCTGGGCTCAAGCAATCCTGCTGCCTCAGCCTCCTGAGTAGCTGGGACTACAGGCATACGCCATCCCCAGCTAATTTTTTCTATATATATTAGTTGGCCAATTAATTTGTTTCTATTTATAGTAGAGACGGGGTCTTGCTCTTGCTCAGGCTGGTTTCAAACTCCTGACCTCGGGCCATACACTCGCCTGGGCCTCCCAGAGTGCTAGGATTACAGGCGTGAGCCACCCACTGCGACTGGCCGGTCTTTACTGTTTGAGTGGTATACTAAGTGTTTTTGTATGTGCCTCCTATTGTGCATGCGTAAGAGTTTTTCTTGGGTACATTCTTAGTTGGATTGCTGGATCATAGGATATACATGAAAGTTCAACTTTAGGAGATAATGCCAAACTCTTTTTCAGAATACTTGTATCAATTTGTACTTTCATCAACCATGTCTTAGTGAGCATGAGGAGCCATATTCTTTTCAACACATAGTAATATTAGACTTTAAAATTTTTTTCCAATTAAATATGATGTTAATCTCATTGTGGGCTCAGTTTGCTTTGCCCTGATCACCAGTGATGCCAAACATCTTTTTATGTTTGTTAAGTTCCACTTTTTCTTGTTTAATTGTGCTTTTCTTACTGATTTGAAAAGTTTTTTTAATATATTCTTTTTTCACTGAGCTTTCATTTATATTATCATATTGTTCATTGCTTGGTTATTTTTGATAATCTCTTATTACCAACTCCTATTTTTGATACCCTTTTCTCTTTCTTTAAACATATAAAATATATTTATTTTATATTAACATACCTTAAGTTTTTGTCTGTGGGTTTGTGCCCGTTGTTTCTGTAGTTTCACCAGCGGGGCCTTGTTTCATTATAAGCTTTGTGACTTTTTATCATGAGCTATGTTAGATTGAACTTTATCTGTGGTAATTTTTGAGGCTTGGATTTGAAGGTACATTACTCCAGGCAGGATCTTCTTTTATTTTTGCCAGTCTTCTATTAACCCAGGTAACTCTAAAAATAACATTCTTAGTTTCAGAGTTTTTCACAATGCACAGGTGGTGTGAACTTGGGCCACTAAATGCACACGAGATCCAGCTTGTGGTTATAAATATTTCTTTTCCTGCTTCAGCCACAGTCTTGTGACAGGCAAGTGTCCTTGCTATCTCAGGGTTCTTTTTTTTTTTTGAGACAGAGTCTCGATCTGTTGCCCAGGCTAGAGTGAGTGCGGTGGTGTCAGCCTAGCTCACAGCAACCTCAAACTCCTGGGCTCAAGCAATCCTTCTGCCTCAGTCTCCCGAGTAGCTGGGACTACAGGCATGCGCCACCATGCCTGGCTAATTTTTTCTCTCTATATATATTTAGTTGGCCAATTAGTTTGTTTCTATTTTTAGTAGAGACAGGGTCTTGCTCAGGCTGATTTCGAACTCCTGATCTTGAGCGAGCTGCCTGCCTGGGCCTCTCAGAGTGCTAGGATTGGATTACAGCTGTGAGCCACCAGGCCCAACCTCTCAGGGTATTTTTGTTTTGATTTTCTAGTTCATGCTTTCCCTGGCTTTACTTGGGGGTTTTTCGGTCAGACTCCCTTGACTTTGTCTTCTGTCCCCTGAGCAAGTGCTTGGCCATCAAGCGAAGCGTTGGGCCAGAGGGGGTCAGCAGAGCATTTCTGTATTTGTGCTTTTGCTTTTCTGTCTCTTTAGCCTCTGAGGATTTTTCTTACTTTCCTGCCTCTTCATCGATGCATTTAAAAATACATTATTGTTATTTTCTCTGGCATTTTTAGGTACTGTGCAGAAGGAAGGCTTGTTAAGATACCAAGTTTAAGGCCGGGCGCGGTGGCTCAAGCCTGTAATCCTAGCTCTCTGGGAGGCCGAGGTGGGCGGATCGTTTGAGCTCTAGGAGTTCGAGACCAGCCTGAGCAAGAGCGAGACCCCATCTCTACTATAAATAGAAAGAAATTAATTGGCCAACTAATATATATAGAAAAAATTAGCCGGGCATGGTGGCACATGCCTGTAGTCCCAGCTACTTGGGAGGCTGAGGCAGGAGGATTGCTTGAGCCCAGGAGTTTGAGGTTGCTGTGAGCTAGGCTGACGCCACGGCACTCACTCTAGCCTGGCAATAAAGTGAGACTCTGTCTCAAAAAAAAAAAAAAAGATACCAAGTTTATAATACGTCTGAGAAACCCTTGCCTTGTTTTTGTATGACCCAGAGATTTCCCAAAATGGGTCTTCTCAGATCAGAGCCAGGTGTACCCCAAAGTTCTAGCATCCATCCCTAGAGCCACTGAAAGTTAAAAAATCTGTATATCATTGTCAAAGTACACCAGCTGTTGTCTGAAAGACATTGCTTTTAGTTCTCATTTCTAGAATAATTTCATTTCCATGTAGAGCTGTCAGCATATTTGGCCAATTGCTCCTCATCTCTTGGTGTCAAAGCTGATGACACAGCACCTTCATTTCCCGCAGAGGGTAAAATTCATGTTCACACAGGGTATGGAGAAGTGCTGTAGTGACTCATTGATTTTCAAGTCTGAAATTTCAGTACCTATTTGTCACTTCAGTTAAGTCAAATCAACTTCCTAACTATATTGTGTTTTGTTACATTTTGGAGTTGAACATAAAACCTCAAATAGAGAAAATATTCATGTAATATTTTTATGATTAATATCAGATAAGTTATGAAATAGAAATTGTGATTGTCAAGTTATTTTATTGTTGATTTATTTCATTCATTGATTTTTATTTATTGTTTTTGGTAATTAACAAATTTCTAAAAACTGTTATAGTCCATGATACACACGTTTTTTGGACGGGAGGGTGAGCTATGGGATTAGGAGAGGATATTTTCTGCTTTTTTTTTCCTTACATGTGTTATTCAATACATAATATCTCTAACTCATTAGCTTTTAAACTTAGTTCAAGGTAACTATATAAACAGGCTCTTTATAAGTTTGAAGTCGACACAGTAAACTTAGTGAAATTTGTATATTCAAAAGAGCTCTAGAGGTGATGGATTCCTTGGACAATTTAGGAACCTCAAAAATCATCCACGCTAGGTTGTCACTTTGAGGAAACAAGGCCCAGAGAAGTGACCTGTGTTGCTAGACATTATATATCTAGTAACTTTCAGAGCTATGACTGGAAATAAGACCTCCTGGTTGAACACACTCTCTTCTGTGCTATATTGTTTCCCTGTTTATATGCTACGTTTAGCTAGGCATTTAAATTTTTTTTATATCTATAAATTTTAAAACTTATTTATGTGCTTTGTAAAATGAACTGACCTAACCCCTCATGTTTAAAACTGATTTAGAAAACATAGTCATTTAATTTTTTAAAAAAATTACCTAATAATCTTTGGAATTTATGGGAGTATTAAGCAGGCAATACAGATTTCTCAAGTTTATTTCTAGAACTCGGGTAATCACCATGACTCCAGGCAAACTCATCTGTTTATTAGAGCAAAAGAATCAGGAAGTCTGAGATGTAGACGTTTCAGGATACTGGGGAAGTGAAAAATAGCTTTTTCAGAAACAGGAATGCTGCTTTTTATAAACAAATGACTATCATTATTTCCTGTTTTGTAATCCTACTAAAAACCATTTTGGAACTTCATCAGTTCTCTGTAGCTCTATAACCATAAATGAGACTATAAAAGAAATGAATTATATCACATGGTAGTAATATTCTCCAGGGATTAGGAGTTTGGTGGTGGTGGGGGGTAAACTCACAACTAATGGATGCGGTGAGCATTGTAGAGGGGAAGGATATGCCTCTAATCCTTGCTTGGGTGAAGCAAAGGCATAAAATGTAACCAGAATAGGCTGGGCGAGATGGCTCACACCTGTAATCCTAGCACTCTGGGAGGCCGAGGTGGGCGGATAGCTTGAGGTCAGGAGTTCGAAACCAGTCTGAGCAAGAGCGAGACCCCATCTCTATTATAAATAGAAAGAAATTAATTGGCCAACTAATATATATAGAAAAAATTAGCCAGGCATGGTGGCACATGCCTGTAGTCCTAGCTACTTGGGAGGCTGAGGCAGGAGGATTGCTTGAGCCCAGGAGTTTGAGCTTGCTGTGAGCTAAGCTGATGCCACGGCACTCACTCTAGCCTGGGCAACAAAGCAAGACTCTGTCTCAAAAAAAAAAAAAAAAAAAGTAGCCAGAATGTTTGTACCCTCATAATATCCTGAAATAAAAATAAAATAAGGCCGAGCGCGGTGGCTCACGCCTATAATCCTAGCTCTCTGGGAGGCCGAGGTGGGCAGATCATTTGAGCTCAGGAGTTCGAGACCAGCCTGAGCAAGAGCGAGACCCCATCTCTACTATAAATAGAAAGAAATTAATTGGCCAACTAATATATATAGAACAAAAAAATTAGCCGGGCATGGTGGCACATGCCTGTAGTCCCAGCTACTCGGGAGGCTGAGGCAGCAGGATTGCTTGAGCCCAGGAGATTGAGGTTGCTGTGAGCTAGGCTGACGCCATGGCACTCACTCTAGCCTGGGCAATAAAGTGAGACTCTGTCTCAATAAATAAATAAATAAATAAATAAATAAAATTAAAAACCCAAAATCAATCAACAAATGAAAAAAAATAAATAAAATTTGCAAATAAAAAAATGAATTATAAAGACTCAGAGGCATTTCACATCAACAACATTTTTACTGATGCTACTTAATAATAATAACAACAGTAGTGGACATTTCTGAAGCACTTCTTGTGAGTCAGGCACTATGCTATGCAGTGGGCATTAGCTCATTTAATCCTAACAGAAATTCTAAGACATAGATTTTTCTTTACAGATAAGAAAACCAAAGCTCAGAAAGCGTAAGTAGCTTGTCCAAAGTCTTGTAGCTAGTAGGTGGTGAAGATGGGCTAGGAGGCACAGCTCTCTGCCAGACACCAGGGCCCTGTCTCACCATAGTTCTCGATTATCTCACCAGTTAGCTTGCTGAAAGCAGTCTCCTTTCTGTGTTTAACGGTGCATTGAGAAACTATGTTGTGCTATAAACCTCTTTTGTTCTAGAACAAGCTTCACTGCAAGTCTAGCAGGCAATGGTTGTGGGAGGAAGGAGGGTAAATAGGAAACGACCTAATATTTATTGCGGGAAATTGGTACTTACTGAGTGCATATTCACTATGCGCTAGGTAGTACAGTTGCTTTTGCAAAACTCATTTACTATTCATTTTTCCATTCCACAGATATTTTCTGATAGCAATAGCACCTGCTATTGGTTTGTCATCATGCTAGGAACTGGGGAGACAGCAGTGAATGAAACAAAGTCCCTGTAGTTCTGGAGTTTAGTTTCCAGTGGGAAAGAGAGATGACAAGCAGATTAACAAGTGAATCTATATACCATGTTAGGTGGTGGTAAGTGCTGTGGGGGAAATTAAAGGAGGTTAAGGGGGATGGAGTGATTGGAGGGAGGGTAAAGTTATATAAGGTTGTTAGGTAATTTATAAAGCGGCATTTGAGCAGATACCTAACCACTTATCATGAGGGAGGCCTTGTAGGTCCTGGTACAGGCTTTGCATTTTACCCTGAGTGAAGTGGGAAGCCACAGGAGGGTTTTGAGCACAAGCATGATATGCTCTGACTTAGTTTTTGAAGACTTGATCCAGCTCTAGTGTGGAGAACAGACTGTTGAGAATGAGGAGAGAAGCAAGGAGACCAGTTGGAAGGCATTTTGCAATAGTCATTCAGGCAAGAGGTGAATGTGACTTGGAATAAGAACAGCATAGCTCTTATTTACAGAATGCCTACTGTGTACTTTGTGTATATCATTTCTAATCATTTCAGTAATCCAGTTGAATTTAGCTATCCTTGTGCAGCAGATGATTGGACCAAAGCTCCCAGTAGCTTAGAAATTTGCGTCAGGCTACCCAGCTGTGACTGTAGGAGTTCTCTATCAAATTGATAGCTTGAGTATAGCTCTTTAAAAATGACAACTATCATTTAAGGTGTTTTCCTGCTTGCTAGATTTGGTTTTAAGTGCCTTAAATGAATTACTCTTATCTAGAAACAACTCTGACAGGTAGGTATTATTCTCATTTTTAAATGAGGAGTCCAAGGGCCACAAAAGTTGTGACTTACAACAAGGCCACCTAGCCAGTAAATGGCAGAATTGGGAACTAAAGCCCTGTTCATCTGATTTTTAAAGCTGTTGTTCTTCCTATTATACTTGACACTTCCCAGAATTCCTCCTATACTCCCCATTCTGACATGAATTTTATCTGTGAGTTCTATACTTAATTATGGGAAGGCAAAGCATTTAAAAATTGTAAAACATGTTACTCTTCTTCTCCTTTCTACCTTTTTTTCTCCTTGGCTTTTATTGCTTTGAGATGATCCACACCATCCTTTTTGGAGGAAATTGCCTGATAAGTTACTAATTGCTTAAGATGCCTTTGCATATTTTATTATCTCTTCTATAAGTATTTGCATTTTACAAGCCTATCACAGGGAGAGGAACATTGAAGGGCGATGTCTCTCTAATGGGAGCACTTCAGACACTGTGGCACCAGTTTTTGGTAGCAGATCTTCTGACTCCTGTCAGATCACATCAAAGATTATATTTTCCCTGGAGAATCAAGAGGGCAGGTGAAATAAGGCCATCTGTCTCTGTGATTCAACAGAGCAGTAATGATGAGCTTTTCCTCTAGACTAGGGAAGCCGAGGGGTGGATTGTCCCAATTAAATTAAAGGCCTATGTTCCAGGCATTATTTCTCTTGAGTAGTATTCTGAATTGGGCCAGACTATGTTTCTGTCGGGAAAGCCTATTTTGACTCCTTGAATCTCTGTCTCTGTGATGGCCAGAAATGGCTCCAGGAAAAATTGTGAAGCAGGCAAAGTTTATCTTTCTTTACCTCTAGGAGTCTCAGTGTTCCCTTTTCCTGTTTTCAAAACATTTCTGCAGGACGTAGTCTGAATTGTACATGACGAATACTGTACCACTTAATGTTTTTCATCCATGGGAAGCTTTAATTGGATGAATCTTTCTTACTGGAATTTCAGGCAATGGTATGCAGGTGATGTGAAGGAAGATGGAAATTTTTTTTCCAAGTCATCACAATGCTATGCTTTTTGGTAATATAAATATAATGACTGCTATCTAAGTAGTTTATGCCTGGTTTTCATTTTATCTTTTTCTCTTGGAATGAATCGCTATGAAAATGTATTGAGTATTACATGCTAGGTAGGCATCATGTTAGAGGATTTACATACATTTTTTCATTTTAATACTGTCTAACATCTAGCAAAGTAGGTATGATTATCCATATTTAGAATATGAGCAAGTCAGAAAGGTTAAATAAATTTCTTATATAGTAGTATGGGTAGTTAATTATGGAGCTGAAGGAAGCACTGTGGTTTTCTACCTTAGCCTGGTAAAAGTGTTGCATACTTTTTCTTTCCATAAAATTGTAAAATGTGAATTATAGCCGGTGTTTCTACTTCCCTGAAATGTAGTAAAGGTGAGTCATAAACCTTTTATAAAGTAATATGGTAGCCAATTGTATTAGTTAGCGTTCTCCAGAGAAACAGATCCAATAGGATATATTGGTTATAACACACATACCCCCACCCCCACAGAGGGATTTATTTATTTTAAGGAATCAGCTCATGCAACGGTGGGTTTAGCAGATCTGAAATCTGTAGGGCAAACCAGCAGGTTGGAAATTCAGGTAAGAGTGATATTGCAGTATTGAGTCCAAATTCTGCAAGGTATCATGCTGAAAACTCAAACAGGGTTTCTATGTTGCAGTCTTGAGGAAAATTCCTTCTTTGGGAAACCTGACTCTGCTCTGAAAGCCTTCTTTTGTTATAAGATTACCCACTATGGAAGGGTAATCTGCTTTACCTGAAGTCTGCTGATTTAAATGTTAATATCTCTAAAAATTTCCCTCACAGCAACATCTAGACTGATGTTTTACCAAAAACTGGGTACCGTGGCTTAGCCAGGTTGACACATAAAATTAACCATCACACCAATAAACAGTGATTTTTCATTGAATGGAGTTTTGAAGGTACCTGGATTCTTCACCTGACAACTCTCCAGCTGGTTCCTGTGTGGTGGACACAAACACAGGGCCAGTTCAGGGGGAGAATGACGCATGGCACAACAGTTATTCATGGTTTCTATGATGTATGTGTGTGTTTCTGATTGAACTTACCATATCGTTTTCTGGACAGATATATATATATATATTTTTTTTTTGGACACATATATTTTAAAGAAGAATTCTTCTTTGCTTTGTGTTATTGTTGGAGGGAACTATTAGGCTGAGACAGCCCCTGCTGAGAAGTGGAGGATAAAAAATCCTCAAGCAATATTTCAGGGTCAGGAGGGCAGCTGGGAGGGCGAGGAAGGTCGGGATTGGAATTCACACAGCTCCTGAGTGCACGTCATGACTCACTGAGGAGGAGCAGGGTGTGGGGCTGCAGAGCCGGTGCATGGGATGGTAACAGGAAGAGAGCCCTGTGGTGGCACTGTCAAAGAATGAGTGAATGTGCTTTACAAGGACAGTGGGAACAGTTTACCTATGGCTTGTAGACACTTAGAAGTCAGAAGAAATACGGGTATTGTGATTTTTATGTTCTTAAGTAGAATAATATCCTGGATCATAAAATATTACAAGAAATATGTGTAAATGGCATGTCTGTTATATTCTCCGATACCACTCCTGTGTGAAAGGGGACAATGACTAAGATGGTTTATACGCTCTTGCTCTCTGTGCATATAGGATGGAGTGGCTCAGTAACACTTTGTTCCCAATATGCCATAGTCTCATCAGATCCTTGCATGATGCCGACCAGCTGCAGCTCGTCTCAGGAGCGAGTTTCTGTGGGTCACTCCCCGCAGTGCCAGGGGCTAGGGCTATAATTGAAGGGAAGTGCAGGTTTCTTGCAGGTTGGTGTCTAGCCAGCCTTGGACATTAAATCAGTCTGAGTCATCAGGCACTAGAGTGGCTTATCAGAAAGAGCCTTGACATCATAAGCCCTCCTTTTTTTTTTTTTCGAGACAGCATATCACTCTGTTGCCCGGGCTAGAGTGCCATGGCATCAGTCTAGCTCACAGCAACCTCAAACTCCTGGGCTTAAGCGATCCTTCTGCCTCAGCCTCCCGAGTAGCTGGGACCACAGGCATGC
The DNA here is from genome assembly GCA_008750895.1 of Mirza zaza. Classification (NCBI taxonomy): domain Eukaryota; kingdom Metazoa; phylum Chordata; class Mammalia; order Primates; family Cheirogaleidae; genus Mirza; species Mirza zaza. The sequence continues at coordinate 76,946 of VSMD01136454.1, read as the reverse complement.
GCCACCATGCCTGGCTAATTTTTTCTATATGTATTTTTAGTTGGCCAATTAATTTCTTTCTATTTATAGTAGAGACGGAGTCTCGCTCTTGCTCAGGCTGGTTTCGAACTCCTGACCTTGAGCAATCCACCCGCCTCAGACGTCCAGAGTGATGAGCCCTCCTTGTATAACTTGCCTGGGACCCACTCATTTTCCTACTGCTCTTCTCTGCCTCCCACTATTACAGTTCTTCCTGTCTTCCTACCTTCTCCTCACCTTTGTGGTAGGCTCCCTTAACTTCTTACCCGATTAGCCACAGCCCAACCTTCCTCTAGGCTTTATCTTTTTATAGTTTTTAAATATTTCTCAAATACACCCTATCCTCTCCAGCCCTAATTTCAGTGGTTGAATTCAGGCACTCATCATTTATTGTTGGACTGTTGCAGTCACTGCCAGCCAATCTTGTCTGAGGTTGAGCACTCTCCAGTCCATTAGTCACCCAGCCATAGCAGCAAACTACTTACAACTGTGCAGCAACACTCCAGCTCCTATGAGGTGAAGCCGAGGCCCTGGCATTTTATGCAAGACCTGCCGTGATGTCCATCTACCACCTGCTTCCCCAGCCTCATCTGTGCCATTTCTGCTTTATGCTTTTTGTTTTGAGACAGAGTCTCACTCTGTTGCCCGGGCTAGAGTGCCATGGCATCAGCCTAGCTCACAGCAACCTCAAACTCCTGGGCTCAAGCAATCCTCCTGCCTCAGCCTCCCGGGTAACTGGGACTACAGGCATGCACCACCATGCCTGGCTAATTTTTTTATATATATTTTTAGTTGGCCAATTAATTTATTTCTATTTTTAGTAGAGACGGGGTCTCGCTCTTGCTCAGGCTGGTTTCGAACTCCTGACCTTGAGCGATTCGCCCACCTCTGTCTCCCAGAGTGCTAGGATTACAGGCGTGAGCCACTGTGCCCGGCCCCGCTTTATGTTTTTTAAGCCCCTTGAGCTTTTCGCACTTCTCATTCTGGGACACTGGTTGGATAACTCACAGGTCTCTACATCTTCTCCTCGCTGTCTTTTTTTTTTTTTTTTTTTTGAGACAGAGTCTCACTTTGTTGCCCAGGCTAGAGTGAGTGCTGTGGCGTCAGCCTAGCTCACAGCAACCTCAAACTCCTGGGCTCAAGCAATCCTGCTGCCTGAGCCTCCCGAGTAGCTGGGACTACAGGCATATACCACCATGCCTGGCTAATTTTTTCTATATATATTAGTTGGCCAATTAATTTCTTTCTCTTTATAGTAGAGAAGGGGTCTCGCTCTTGCTCAGGCTGGTTTCGAACTCCTGACCTCGAGCAATCCACCCACCTTGGCCTCCCAGAGTGCTAGGATTACAGGCTTGAGCCACCGCGCCCGGCCCCTGCTGTCTTTTTATTCGATACTTTATTGCCTGTTTTGGAACAAGGTGGCAATAAGCAAGCAAGCGAATACATTTCCCTCTTCCCGGGATCTAGAGTAATTCAAAGCAGCTTTAGAATGAAAAATAATGCTAGGGGAAGAGGGAGATGGAAGAGGAGGGAGCTGCCGTGGCAATCCCATTGGAGGTTCTGTGTGTGTGTGTGTGTGTGTGTGTGTGTGTGTGTGACAGAGAGCGAGACAGAGACAGAGAGAGAGACAGAGACAGAGAGAGACACTCAGGGCATTTTTAGCCCTAGTTGTGGCAGAGCTTCCTCTCTGCATCTCTACTCACATGGGACCCAGCTGCTGAGGCCAAGCTGCCGAAGCCAATGAATTCATTTAACAGATGTTCAGCGGGGGCCCACTCCTAAGAACTGGGATCTTAAAGTAGATAAGGAACAGTCACTGCCCACACAGTGAATCTGAATCTCAGTCTATCTATAAACTCTGGTGGAAGATATATCATTTTCTTTTTTTTTCCAACTCAAGTCAGGTCCTGACTCTTAGATCTCCATGATGCTAGGCTTGGCGATCCGTATTTCCCCTCCCCCCCCCCCCCCCCCCCCCCCCCCGCGGTGGTGTTAAGGTTCTGGGGCCCTTTAAGATGCATTCCAAAAGTGTCAGTGAATTGGAGGGAATATTTACACCTCCAGGTTAAGCTGTCACGCCTCCTGTGACTGCCCCATAGGGCTCTTCAGGCTGCTTCTGGGTTATTCTCAGGACACAGGGATCCTTCGTAAGGTTACCCCTGTGGCCTGTCCTCCTAGACAACATACCAGGTGGCCATCTCTGTCTGAGTCCTCTTCTGGGATTTAAGAAGTTCTCTGCTCCAGTACCCATAGATGCTTTCTGTAGCCCAAGGGGACCTTTTTAAAGGCTGAAGATGTCTTTTTGCTCCAGACCTCCGTCCCTTTGTGCACCCCTAGCCTCAACAGACTTAGGCTTGTGGAAAATAAAAGTCAGATATTCTTGGAGGTTGCTTGTGCTTCCTGGCCTGCTACATAGCTTCCCCTAGGGTTAATGCAAGGAAGGGACAGGCCCAGATCACCCTGTGAAGGAAAGATCTATTGCAAAGATAAAATGAAACTTGCAATGGCCCTCAGTGCAGATGTAGGGGCTTTGAGGCACATTGTTCTGGGTGGGTCTCAGGTATTCTAAGACTGGTATGCACAGCAGATCTTAGGGAAAACCCAAATATTAGTAAAGGGCCCGAAATGAACTTAGCATTTATTCCCCAGAGGGGGGTCTGCGGTTGGATTGGTTTGCCACTGTACGATATGAAGCATCCCAGCTGAGCAGAGTTTTCCACCAAGCCAGTTCTGTGTGTCCAGGCACTGATCCCTGGTCCCAGTCAGGTGTGGCTTAAGGTAGCAGAATTGTTTTCACTTAATGCACATGGAACAGCCCTGCTTTGCTTAGAAGAGGGAAGTGGGAGTGCCAGGTACTTGGAAGTTTTATAGACTCTGCTTCTGTGCAAATTATAAACACTTTTGTTTTTAAGGAAAAGGAATTCTTGCACTTAATTTAAGTAGTAACTATTTGAAGTGAAAGAATCACTATGAAAAAGGTATTATCAAAAGCAACTTCCTGAAGTCTCATTAATGAAGACAGATAATGCAAATGGAAGCACAAAGAAGGTATGAAAATATAACCTTGCTTATGTGTTAATAGGGAAAAATTGAATATGTATAATTGCTTTTTTTATACTGATGTGTTTGTCTCAGTTTTTGTTGTCTTTAGCAATGGAGACAATTTAAAAGAAAAAACCCACTGAATTTAAAATTTAAAAAAAGAATAATATATTGGAAAGATACAGGGGCATCCCAAAGAATCGAACCGAAGGTTTAACAACCAAACTTGGGAACGATAAATATGGGAAATTATGGGAACTTCATATACTTTGTCTCCTGAGAATTGGTATTAAGGTGATCCAATTCCAGTAACTCCTAGTCTCTGTGTCTCTGTTGTTTCAAGTTTCAACAGTGACTGGAGTGACAGTCATGGCTCAACTATAGTTAGTTATTGACCCCTGATCAAACAAGTGTGAATAGCTAACATCACCTAATAGCTAAGATTTACTAATGCTTCCTGTGTGTTGGGCCTTGCTCTACTCTAAGCGTTTTTCATGTATTATTTATTCTGCCACTACAACGCTATGTATTAGGGACTATTATGTTTCTCGTTTCTTAGACAAGAAAACCAAAGCCCAGAGAAGCCAAGCAATTTTCCCAAGGTTGTATAGCTTTTACCTAACATCCAATCTTTGGTATTACATGCACGTATCTTTAACTTTCTGACTAGACAGCAAAGATGGCAGTTGGGTTTGGTCTCTGCAAAGGTCCTGTGGTTTATACCTTAGGACTGTGGTCCCCAACCCCTGGGCCACAGACTGGTACTGGTCCATGGCTTGTTAGGAACTGGGCCACACAGCAGGAGGTGAGCAGTGGGTGAGGGAGTCGAGCTTCATCTGTATTTACAGCTACTCCTCATCGCTTCCATCACCACCTGAGCTCTGCCTCCTGTCAGATCAGTGGCGGCATTAGATTCTGCATTGTGGCAAGCTGTATAATGATTTCATTATATATTACAATGTAATAATAATAATAGAAATAAAATGCACAATAAATGTAAAGCACTTGAATCATCCCCAAACCATCCCCTCACTCCCAGGTCTGTGGAAAAATTGTCTTGCAACAAGACTGGTCCCTGGTGCCAAAAAAGTTGGGGACCACTGCCTTAGGGTCCATATCTTCCTTTCAACAGAAGTCATAATGACATCCTGGCTATGAAGTACTTGGAATCAGAGCCTCCTCCCATGATACAGGAAGAGGTGGAGAGATGTGTGGAGCAGGTTGACCATAGGTAGGGTAGGGGCAAAGCCCAGCAGGGAGTCAGCAGCAGTCGTGATGGGTGTGTGGGTCCCTCTAGGTGCGTGGGCATCATGACGTAGCATTTATATGAGTCATACAGTTCTCTTCCATTTCCTGGCCATTTGAAACATAAATCAGGGTTCTTGGGGTAGAGCAGAATGAGCTCAGCACTTGGACATCAGTGGAAGCATGGCGTCGCCTATTTTTGTTTCGCATCCGTTGAACTGAACTATTTTGATAGCCTTCTTTTTGTTTCGTTCTGTCCCCTCTTCTCCAGTTTCCTTCTCATTTTTAAACATTTCTTCCCCTTTCTGTTGATACCCATGATCCCTATCTCCCCCACCTCTGTCTTTCCTTTTCTCTCTGAATGCAACAATGTCACTCATCCCCTGATGTATGCCCGGGGTCCCCAAATTCCTATGCCTGCAGGTATCATAAGAGAATAAAGTGGGCCAGGTAAGGACTATGTTAGCCCGGAAAGCACAAGTCCTTTATATGGGGAAACCACTAGTAGGCCCAAATTCCACGTCTAAATTTTCAAGTGAAATTTCCCGATTTTTAAATGTTTGCCATTAATTTATTTTTAAAAATGGGTAGGCCAAGCACAATGCATCTATATGATAGCTGTAGCAGCGGTCGACAGTTTTAGGTACGATACTCTTGGAAGAGTGAGGCGGGGTAGGGGACCTGTACCTTCATCCTGCCTTCTGAAGGGACTATGGTGCTTTAGTCTATTTGACTCAGCCTCCCTCTCCTAACTGACTTTATACTTTGAACCATATTTTTAAGTGTATATTTTTGTATTATTCCATATTATTAGCCTAATTTTTGAAGATAAGATGATGGCATTTAACTACAAGTTGGCTATTTTGTCCACTCTGCTTTCCCAGTTACATTTCAGCCTCCTCCAAAGAAGCAGCCTGTGGATGCTAAAGATATTTTTTTCATTGACTGACATTCATAAATATCCATTTCAATGATAAGATTAAGTATTTTCTAGTTAAAGGTTATGTTTTTGTTATTCAAGTTTGTCTTCCTAATGTATTTCTGTTTGGTGAGGCTATTTTCAGAGATATGTTTGCTTTTCTTTTAGGCAAATTATTATTATTTTTTCTTTATTCTTTTTTCTAACTCCTCATTTTACAGATGAACTTTTAGGCAAATTATTTAAAATGTCCTGTCTCTATTTGGAAGGATTATTTGTAGATGCTCAGATGCAAACTAGTTCTTGCTGTCTCTATTGGCTTGAGGTAGACTTGCAAAAAAACATTATCTGGGAAATTTTTGAAAGATTTTTAGAAAAATTTGGTATTTTGATACTTTCCATGGTTTTTCTTTTATTTGTAATCTATTTGGGGAGATTTGTGGAGGCTCACATTCACTTATGATACCTGTAGGCACATAGGACCAAAGAATCTTAGAGTTGGAGGAGACTATAGAGTAAGTGAAGGCTTGGTCCCTTGGAATAGGAGGGTGCTCACTGCACACGAAGCAGTCCTTGTGAGTACTGTAGGTGTGTATTTTTTGGATGGTTTTTCTTCATTTTGAACTGATACCTGTGTTCTGGTCACTTCCATGCTTTGGGCCTAGTACTGAACCCAGATCAAATCTAATCCTTTTAGTCTCCCCAAATAAATGATGAGATCTTTGGGGGCTGTGAGCATGTTATATGTTCCTCTAGTGCAGGCGTCCTCAAACTACGGCCCGAGGGCCACATGCGGGTGTTTTTGCCCATTTGTTACTTTGATTAACACCTAAGTGGACATATAGGAATAATATTTATCGGGTGTCGGGCGAGTCGGAGGGGGGAGGAGGGGATGGGTATATACAAACATAATGAGTGAGATATGCAATGTTTGGGGGATGGTCACGCATGAAGCTCTGACTTGAGGGGGGAGGGGGGCATGGTCAATATACATAACCTTAACATTTGTACCCCCATAATATGCTGAAATAAAAAAAAATAAATAACAAAAGTAAAAACTTGAATATTTAAATAAACAGACTAACAAACAAAAATAACATGAGCAGTGTGCATAGGAATTTGTTCATAGTTTTTTTTAAACTATAGTCCGGCCCTCCAGTGGTCTGAGGGACAGTGAACTGGCCCCCTGTTTAAAAAGTTTGAGGACCCCTGCTCTAGTGCATGGGACTGTATTTTCAGGTACTTAGTATTTTGTGGTCAAGAGCACAGGCTTCAGAGTCCAAAGGACCTGGATGGAAATATTGGCTCCACCTGTACTGACAGAATGACTGTGGATAAGTTACTTAACCTTCCCAAATACCTGTTTCATCATTGGAGTACAGTGAGTATTAAATGAGATAATGAAATCATGAATAATGAATGAAAATGCTTAGTATAGTCCCTGATTACAGGCACCCAATAAAAGATATGTCCGGTTAGAATATACTTGTTAAACTGAAAGGAAGTCTCACAGAATGTCTTAGTGCTATGCCATGATTGCCTAGAATTTGAAGCCATGCTGCTACTGGGAACTGATATTAATATGTTGAAGACATATCTGCATTCCCCTGGTCATTGCAGTATTATTCACAAGAGCCAAGATAAAAGCAATCAACCTAAGTGTCCATCAGCGATTGAATGGATAAAGAAAATGTGGTATATATATACAATGGAATACTACTGAGCCTTAAAAAAGGAAACGAATCTTTGGTACTTACCTTGAATAGCTGTGAGAGAGGCCACACAGCTAGGGGAAAATGATGATGGAAATTTTCTCCCTTCTGTGTCCCCTCAGCAAGTCCAGTTTCCCTAGAAATACAGTATTAAGGACACTGTAACCAATTCACAATCATTATACTCTAGAAAGAGTTTATGTCCTGAATTCCACTGTTCTTTAATAGGCCGATGAACTGGGCCTCTCCACTTAGAAACCTTTGACTTCCTTAACTCGTGGCCTGAAGCCTCCTCCCTTGAGTTAGAATTCAGCAGTGACCTTCCTGTTTCCTCTCTCTCTGGGCTCCCCTGCCTCTGATCTCCCCTTTCTCTTCAACTACAGAGTTAAGGGGTCCTGCAAATCTCCTCTCAAAGGAGGGAGAGCCAGTTGAGACCTCACAAAATCAGACACCCCCCACCTCCACTTACTAATTAAAGGGGGTTTCCAGGTGAGAGTCTACTGAAGAGCTATTTATTTGATAAAAAAAGTACTTACTTGTATTGTTCAACTGGTTTTTAATTTTTTTTTTTTGAGACAGGGTCTCATACTTTTGCCCAGGCTGGAGTGCAATGGCCGGGCCATAGCTCACTGTAGCCTTGAACTCCCAGGCTCAAGCGATCCTCCTGCCTCAGCCTCTTGAGTAGCTGGGACTACAGGCCCACAGCACCACACCCAGCTAACTTTTGTATTTTTTTGTAGAGAGGGGGTTGCTATGTTGCTCAGGCTGGTCTTGAACTTCTGGCCTCAAGTGATCCTCCTGTCTTGGCCTTCCAAAGTGCTAGCATTACAGGTGTGAGCCACCACCCTCTGCCTGAAAAGTTTTCTTTTAACTTTCTTTTAAAGCAAGCACAAGATCCCCAAAGCTTATCATATCTCATTTTGTCTTCAAGGACTGAAGCACACTTTCTCATATTTTCCTTTACTGTTTTCTCCCATATCCATGTATTTGTGGTAGAGGTTGTTTTCCCTGGGACCTCTAAAATCAGGTATCGTACTCTTGCTTTTTGACTTATTTCTATATAAAAACTCATTATATAAGGATAGTCTTGGGCTATACCATGTATTTTTATATAACATGCAATAAGTTAGTATTTGTACTTACCTAATTAAGGGGATTTTAAAGAAAATTGGATCTTTGATTTTTCTAAATCTTGAAGAAAAAAATTCTTTTTTCTCTATGTAAAATATCAAAAACTATGTGATATTGAACCTACTTTGTGTTCATTAAACTATGTATTAAATAAATGGCTGAGGAAGTTCGTTTATATCTTTCAGTCTAAAATTATGCTTAGGATTGAGGTAAGCAGATCATGTTTCTATGGTGACTTGTTAACATAGGCCATTGCTTTTGGTGCTTCTCTATGTGTTTATGAAAAAATGTTATGAGAAATGTCTTAGATCAAAACTACCACTGTGTCCTTGTAACCTGAAAATCTTGATCTCATGAGAACAGGTCTAGACCAAGCAATACTTTAAAAAACTGAAAAAGACCTTGCTATGTATTTCCCCTCAATTCTTCATTTTGAAAATATTCTGATTTACAGAAAAGTTGAAAGAGTAGACCAATGCATACTTATTGTTAGCCTGTTGTTGCATTTAATGGTTCTTTCTGTTGCTCTTGAAACAATTGAGAATAAGTGCAGACATCTGGAGTTTCCTCAGCCTGCATCTCCTATGGATAAGACACTTTCCTGCATAACCATAATACCATTATCACACTTCAGAAAATTAACAATAATTTCCTAATATCATCTAATAAACAACACGTGTTTCATGTTCCCAATTGTCCCCCAAAATGTCTTTTTGGCTTAAAAAAAATTACAGAATCCAACCAGGGTTCATGCATTTGTTGTCATGCCTCTTTTGTCTTTTTAAATCTAGAATAGTCCCTCCTTTTTGGATGCGTATGTTTTATGTCATTGACCTTTTTGAAGAATCTGGGACACTTATCTGGTAGAATGCTCCACAATCAGGATTTGTCTCATTATTTCCTCATGTGTTTTTAAATTTTGTTTGTAAATATTTTGAAATACACATACAGAAATGTGCATAAATCATAAGTCTGTGGGTTTGTGAAAGTTTACTTTTCAGCCTCTGGGATTCTAAAAGTCTGGCTATTTTACAAACCCTTATCTCCGTACTTGTTTCTCCATTGCCTGTAGAGAATACCTAGTGCCCAGACAATTTCCTGGCACTTTCCTGCAGATCAGGGTGCTAAGGCTTGGGCAGCATCCAATTTAGGCAGTTCCATTGTACTTATCTCAGATCCCCCACCGGGGTTTCAATTAAAGAAGTTATTGTTCAGTTCCCCTTCTAAAAATGTCGTATTATGTAATTATCCTGGCTTTAGGAGATTTGCGTTGTTTTTATACCGTGTGAATGAATCAGCTATTAGGAGAGTCAGTTTAAAGCTTTTGGTGATCTAATTCACTTGTTAAAAACTGCCTTAGTAACTGTTGAAGACACAATATAGCAGGTCCTTGAATAACTTTGTTTCATTATAAGGTTGGTGAGAAAAAAGAAATTTATTCTTGGTCTCTGTATAGAGTTTGCATGTTCTCCCCATTTTTGGAAGGGTTTTCTTTGGGTACTCCAGTTTGCTCCCACATCCAAAGATGTACATGGGTTAGGTGAATTGGCGTGTCTACACTGCCCCAGGATGAGTGCGTGTGGGTGTGTGTGAGGGTGCCCTGCTATGGAATGGTGTTCTGTCTAGGGTGGATTCCTGCCTCATGTCCTGAGCTGCTGGGACGGGCTCTAGTCACCCTTGACCCTGAACTGGAATAAGCAGATTAGAAAGAGAATGAACAAATAAATATAAATTATTGTAAAATAAAAATTTGTAAAGTCAACGATATCAAACAAATTCATGGCAATAAAGGATGCAGTGTGAAGACACTCAGTGAACCCATCGTATTTGTTACCAATTTTGAACTGCGTGGTGGGAGGAGGTGCTCCTTACAGGTTTCACTTTGCAAACATTTGTTCCTTGGTTTAATCCACCACCACTACGACCACTGGCACTCACTAATTCATCAAAAATTGAGTAAACAACTATCTTATTTGCTTTTATTAATTTTCCTTAAATGTATGTATAGCTCACATTTATTTCACTGTTTAATATATTAAAAGTGTTTTGGTTATTTAGAAGTTTGGTGATGTTTTTGTGACTAGAAATATGCTGTAGTTAACTCTTGTTTATATCAATTAGCCTATGGTAAAATTGGTTTCCTTATTCATGATTTTGCTTAAAGGGGTGATTTCTAAGAACCTATGGATGACGTTAAGTGAGGACTTACTGTACCAGGTTTTTTGGTTTCTTACAACCTAGTGGCTTTTGGTTGTAGAGGTTCAACATGAGTCCAGAGGTGACTCATTAGACATTTATAAAAAAGAGTCCAAGTGTTGAAAATATTATGACCTAGGCCAACTTTTTCTTCACTTCCATAATTACCCTGTTTCCTTTTTGGTGTGCTTACTCCACTGCTCTTTCCTGTATCTCTTGTTCTCAACATACGTGCCGAATGGTGATGACAAATGACAGTGTGAATTGGGGTCTTAACCTGGGGTCAGTGTGTCAGTGAATCTCATAAATGATTTGCAGGGTTTGTGTGTATTTGCTTATGTGCTTTGTGATGGAGAGAGCTTTCCATAGATTTCATTGACTTTTCAGGGGTGTCTGTGAGCCCAAAACAGTTCAAAGCACTGGCTTATTTCTTCATAGAGTCTTTGATATTTTCTCTGACCCTTGACACAGTATTGTTTTCTTTTTCATAATCTTTTTATGTATTTTTATTGGATTAAAAAATTATAAGGAATAAAATTAAATCTATTCATAAACTTAGTCATCACCCAAAGATAACCACTATTTACATACAGTTAGCTAGCTGTCTGCCTATCTATCTGTCTGTCTAACTGCTTGTCCATCCATTTACACACACACACACAAACACACACACATAGGTTTTAAGGAATCATTCTGTATAAATTCTTTCTTCTTTGCTCAATGTAGATCAACATTTTTGTTTAATTGCTGCAGAGTAGCCCATGGTATTGATATACTGTAATTTATTTAACCAATTTCTATTGATGGACATAGATACTGTATTTGTATTTTAATGAGAATCAAACATTAGGCTACAAGAGTAGAATAATAGAGAGGAACCTGGGGCTTTTGTGGGTCACAGAAGCCATCTTCCTTTGTCCTAACTTTCCAAGCCCCACATCAAAGGTTAGACTCTGGACATTGGGTCAGAGAATATGTTTGCTTTCCCCAAAACAAACAAAACAGAACTGTACTCTCACTCTCTTCTTTAAGCCCCAAGATAGTGACATGACTTGGCAAATCATTTCAAATTTGTAAAGAATATAATAGTTGTTTTTTTGGTTTTTTTAAAAAATAAGATTGATCGATTTCAAAGCAGCTTCATTTCAATCAATTCTCAATTTTCTGACTTCGGTGGGGCCCAATTTTGTGTGGTTTACCTTATATTTTTAAAAGGTATTTGTAGAAATGTTTGTGGAAAGAGTCTAATAATTTACAATGCTCGCATCATGTATCCCGGGAGAGACTTTACCATATGAAAACATGTATCATTTCCCTCATTTTGTGTGTGTGTGTGTGGCCTATATTTTCCTCTGGTTTATTGCTGAAAAGAAGTGTGGCTGATTGCCTTTTCTTCCTTTTATCTCTTATCTGTTTACCAATGACACTACCAGATTAGAGGCTATACCAGTCAACACCCTTGGGTCCGGGGATGGTAACTGTTCCCATCTGGCTGCTTGTGATTAATGGTGTTTATGTCATGGCATAAATCACATTTTGTTGTTCAATCAGCTGAGACTCTTGCCATTGAAAAAATTTACTCTACAAAAAAATCAATAACCAGTGATTTTTGGAAAAGAGCAGTTAACAGTTATTCCCCAAGTCTATCTGTAAAGATACATAATCAAATTACTATACTCACAAAAATAGTGCAGGCAAGTAGAAATATAATCTCAGAGATAAAGAATGACCTTACATAAGGACAGGTAGGAAGCCATTTTAAGGAAGACAGAAAGCAACCAAAGAAACCCAATACCCTTTTAAAAGTCCTTACGAATGTCACCCTTTTTCACAGAGCCAGCCAACAACAAAACCTCACAGAGCTCAAGATGAATTTTCAGAAAAGCATGGAAAATAAATTGGGTTGATAATAGCATACTGTGACTGACTTAATGCCACTTTCAACTCTCTATGGACTTCAGCTACAATACAGAAAATCAATTTTATGTACTTATTTGCCTCAAGTTTGCCTGATACCTTATTGTCACTAGGAAAATGTATAAAATCTAAATAATTAAATTAGCCAAGATGATGAAATCTCATGTAAAATAAAATGAAAGACTGCTCTTTTGGGAAGGAATAGAGCTAAGATAAGTCTTACATGCCTCACTTTGTGGGAAATAGTATGGGAGCCTTTCAGAATGATGGTGTTGACCATGTGTAGCCACATTCCTAAATAGACGGAGGTAAGTAGTCTTGATGCAATTGTAGTTTATTTCACGTGCCTTGGGTGAGTGCTTTGGGATGTGGCTCACACAGCCTGTTTGTACTGCAGTTGCCACTGCTTTTGTGAACAGCCCAGTGTTTTTGCTCAAATTGGAGCACGCCTCACTGATTCCTGCCTGCAACTCGCTTCTTAGGAATCCGTGGCTGCAACTTACATTTCAGGAATTCAAGTTCTACCAGTTTTGCATCTTTACCAAGAGCCTAAGTAAAGTTGAATTCTCCATGAGAAAGTGAAGACTTCCCTTTGATACTTTATTTATAACCCTGTTCATAGCACAGATAGTCAGCATCCTTGTTTCATTAGCAAGCCGGCGACTCTCGATATTCACAAGCATGATCCAATAAAGAAGGAAGGAATAACATCTTGGACCTTTTCCTTCTCCTTTTATGCAAGACATGGCTCTGCAGATTTGCTGCTGCCAGATGAACTGAGGACTAACCTTCAGGCAAAGTGCTTTGGGAAAAGCATCGTGTTTCTCATTTCACTGTGTAATGACCAGGAGCCCAGAAGAGCTCTGTTTCCTGTCACTGCTCTGCATGATTCTCATTTACATTATTGGCAGCTGTTAACTTTGCTAGAAGTTTAAATTTTTTCGCTAACTCTAAACTGAGTTCAGATGTTTGTTTATTGGCCCTGCCTTAGGCTTCTGAAAACAAGTCTTTTGTGTTCTCCCGGTCTTAAGAAAAAAGGCTCTTCTCAGAATCAGCCCTTCCTCCCTCCTTGCTCTTTTCTGGGAACCTGCTTCAGTCTTTAACGAAGAAAATGAAATAAAGAGGACGAGGGGCTCAACATGGGTCAGAAAGGAGTCTCCAGTGGTGAGACGGCTTGAAACGGAAAGGAGCTTGGGGACCCAGCATCCTGCGTTTGTGCTTTTGTTTTTGAAACTTCAGAGTTAGTTGCGTTAATGAATTAACCAGCAGCCCGGTCATGGAAAATGTTTCTCCTGTCCTAGAGGGGGAGCCAAATACTATAGATTTGTAGCAGGGAGGCTGTTGATTCTGGCTTCATTGTTGGGCCAGTCATTTGTGAGCTGGTGGCCGGACCTCAGGCCACACACTTCTTGCCGTGCAAATCTTCCTGTGTGGGGACTGCCTGGGTGTTGTTTCTGTTATCAGGGACTTGGCCAAGAAAAGATGGTGAGCCCTGCGTTGCAGTATTGCTAGTTTTCTGCTCTGAGGATGGTGCAGGATGCCAGACCCGGTTTTTTTTTGGGGGGGGGGGAGGGAGGTGTTCACATCGAAGAGCCTATGTGACTATTCTGGCTGTTTAATGCTTTTTTTTTTTTTTTTTTTTTCCCCTGTGTCATCCTCCGTAGAGTTCCGGGAACGCGTCCTATCGCTGCTCTATGTCTTCCTCTGCGGATTTTTCCGACGAAGATGATTTCAGCCAGAAATCGGGCTCGGCGTCCCCGGCCCCGGGAGACACCTTACCCTGGAATCTGCCTAAACACGAGCGATCGAAGCGGAAGATTCAAGGGGGCTCGGTGCTGGACCCCGCGGAGAGGGCAGTGCTCAGGATAGCGGGTAAGGGCGTCCGGGGAAGAGGATGGAGCTGGGGACGGGAGTCAGGGAAACGCGCCCGTCTGCTCCCCGGGGCCCTGTCGCGAGCCGATGCCCTGAGCTCAAGGTGGGGGTGGGGGTGGGGGGGGGAGGATGGCCGTGTTTACTTTATGCCTCGTTTTACCGATCGAGCGCCTTGCCCTGCCTGCTGGTGACTAAGCTGTTTGGCCCTGCCTTCTGGTTGGACGAATCGATTCCTTTGAAATACAAGGAAATGTTTGGACTGTCTGCATTAAACTTTCCTATTTACGTGCAGTAGTGGCGACCACAAAAACCTGAAAGACATATTCGGTCCAGTGATTTCCAGTGTGTTTGCTGGAAGGGGCAAGAGAGCAGTCTTCATTTTCTCTTTTTTTTTGCCCAGGGGCACTGACTGAGCTACGTAGATTTAACTCAAGCAGATTCACAGCTTTTGGTACCCAGGATCGCAGAGCATATTCGAGTTAACTTGGGAATACGCTGTCTTTTTTTTTTTTTTTTTTTAATGTAGCATCTTTGTGAACGTTGTGTCCATAAGCAGTTTTCTGTCCCTAGGTTAGCCATCATGCATTCCTGATTAATTAATGTATGGGAGGTGCCAGGGTTTCTGTGCTGTGTTACCGGGTGTTCCCTTGCATTGGCTGTAAAAGCTGAACCAGAAGGGATGGCTTGTCTTACCCTTCCGAAAGCTGAGAACACTGTGGAAATCAACCCTCGAACCCTGTAGTGCCTGTGTGGTTTGGGTGTGTATGTTCTGTGCGGGAGAGTTGCTTCCAGGGCTGGTGGTTCTTCCATCCTCTCAATAATTATATTTTCCTTTTGGAAGTGGTAACAGGGCAGGATAGAGATGTCCTTGAGGACTCTCTTGCAAAGGCCAAAGGCCAGGTGTTTTCTGAGTTGGTTTCTGCAACCAGCAGTTCAGACCTCCTTTTCTCCCCGCCTCTCCCACTCTTAACTCTGGGCACCCCCCTTCCACAGTTTCTTTTGCTTTCCAGTATGATATGAAGTTGGTACTTTTTCTTCCTTTTAGGGGGCTAGAGGGGATCAACTCAGATTCCAGCCATCAAGGCAGCTGAGATCCCCCCTTGTGTCCCCCTAGTGGGATTTTCTGATTAAGAGAAAAACAAACAGGGCCTAGCCAGCTATTCTCCAGTCAGGGTTTCTGGGGCAACAGCCTTGAACTTCTTCTGGCTTCTGTTGTGAGATGCTGGCTGGTCTCACCCAGGCCTTTGAAGAAGGCGGGGTGGAGTGAGAAAGGGGAGGGAGGAGGGAGGATGGAGAATGGTGACTGTTTGGGAGCCAAGTGAGAGCGAGCAGGGATGGCCTTAGACAGCCAGGGGAGACCTGGCTGTCACCACCCTCCTTGCCCTCCTGAGTACCAGAAAGTGTTTAGTCACTAAGGCCTACCTCCTTGCCCTGTTGGGAACCCTCCCTCAGGCCTGAGGCTCCAGGGAGAGGAGGTGACACTGCCCATACCAGAGGTTTGACTCTACAGAAAGGGAAGATGGGTGAAAGGAGGGTGTGTGTGAGAAGTTGTTGGGGCCTGGGGTATCAAAACAGGATGCCAGTGCTGTGCATTTTTATGAAAGGTAGAACGTGCTTCTGGTCTGAGAGTTCTGATAGTGGTCACACAGATGGATATTTTGCTTTTGGTAGTGAAGGTCATGAGAGAATGACAGGGTAGGTGGTTTGTCAGGGGGAATGAGATTATATAAATTGGGAAAGACTCTACTAGACAGGAAGTCATGACAAGTTGGTGGTACCAACGATCAGTGTGCAGGTGGGGAAGAAATGGAAGATCTGGGGGTTCTGATGGGATGTCGTGTACACATAGGTGCTGATGATGTTAGTAGATTGTGGGATCCTTGAGAGCAGGGGCCACGTCTTATTTATTGTAAAGTGTTCATGAATTTGTGGGGATAGCTATAAAGTCGGTGGCAGTGAATGCACTTGAGACCCTAAAGCTATATACTTTTACAATTATACTCATTCTTCAAAACCAAAACAAAACAGAATGAAACAACAAACAGTATAGAAGTATGCTATTGTGTTTTAAATAAATATCGGTCAATTGATTGTTTGCTACACAAATCATAAACAATAATCATACATGGAGGATAAACTTGGGGGCCAGTCCACAAATATCTGTTTAATTCATAATGTGGCTAAATTATAAGATTCAGATATATTACGGATTAAATTGCCTGGTGATCACACAGTGTGATGATAAGGGTTATCTAAGAGAATTTGGTGCCATGAATAGTTTGACAACATACTATTAAAATTTTGACTTCTAATTTTAATACACATTTTCATACTCTCCCTGAAACTTAACTCCTCTCTGAAATTCATCCCTTTTAAGAGATGGGGTGAGGGTCAGAAATGGTGTGAGGATGTCTGTGGTGTTCATTACTTAGTAATAAAAGGGCTGAAAGTTTTTTTAATTTGTTTTTAGGGTCATAAAAATAGAATTGATTGTGTGAAAATGTCTGTCGAGTCAAAAAAACTATATGGGCTGGGCACGGTGGCTCACACCTGTAATCCTAGCACTCTGGGAGGCGGGTGGATTGCTCGAGGTCAGGAGTTCGAAACCAGCCTGAGCAAGAGGGAGACCCCATCTCTACTATAAATAGGAAGAAATTAATTGGCCAACTAATATATATAGAAAAAATTAGCTGAGCATGGTGGCGTATGCCTGTAGTCCCAGCTACTTGGGAGGCTGAGGCAGCAGGATTGCTTGAGCCCAGGAGTTTGAGGTTGCTGTGAGCTAGGCTGACGCCACGGCACTCAATCTAGCCTGGTCAGCAAAGTGAGACTCTGTCTCAAAAAAAAAACAAAAACAAAAACAAAAAATCTATATGGTCTGTGGGATACCTTAATTTATCCACATTTAACAAATACTTATTGAGCCCTTGCTTAATAAAGAATAGCACAATAAAGAATAGCACAAAGTTCTGCCTTTAAAAAGTCATAATCTAATATGATAAATGGATGTGTTGTTAGACAATTACAACATGGTGTGAGAGATTAATTGTAATGTCAATAAGCACCTAATAGTAAAAGAACCCAGAGGAGAGTCTAATTAACTTGGAGGGAAAAGGGAGGTATGGGAGGTTCCTGAAAGGTTTCTGAGAGGAAGTGCCACTTGAGCTGAGATTTAAAGAGCGTGATGGAATTAGGGTGAAAGGGTAGGCCACTTCAGAGGGATGGCACTGTAAGAACAAAGGTAGGGAGATGTGTTTAAATAGGACCTGCAAGTACTGTATGTAGCTAAGTGTGGGATTTGGGAGGGAATGGCAGAAACCGTAAAGGTGCTTGTGTGCAATACTGAGACAATCAGACTATGATGTAAGTGGTGGGAAACCATTGAAGATTTTTAAGCAGTTCAGTGACATAATTAGATTTGCTTTCAGAAAGTCATGTTGGTGATGGTATCACACATCTGACACTTCATATTTTTAAAAGTGCTTTTGCATTTATTGTAGTTTCATCATATATCTGAGACTAGTATATTTACTCCCTATCTTTCAGGGTCAATGTGAAAATAAAATGACAAATTGTAAGGAAAGGGCTTTGTAATACCCATTGTATAAATGCCTTTTACATGCAAACAATACAGGTCTGCTGTTCTTAGCTACAGGATTTTGTAAGTTGGGTTTTTAATTGTAAATTACCTTGGTTTGTCAGTGATAATGCTATTTTAAAATAAGGGTTTTTGTCCTATCTGAATTCTTTGAAGGTGGAATTGAAGGATCAAAGCAGAGTCAGACTTTGAACTTAGGCAAACTTGGATTTTAATTCTTGCGCCGTCACTAAGTAGTTTTGTTTGCTTGGAAAATTTACTGAATTTTCTTAGCTCCAGTTTCTTTATCAAAGATTCATGGTTGTGGTGATTAAATATAACAGTGAATGCAAAACATTCTGCAAACTTCTTGGTGCATGGAAAATGGTGTGGTTGCTCATTTTCTGTTAATAAGCACTTAATACACTCTCTCTTAGGCCTCCCAAGAACCTTATAAAGTAGTTATGATTTCTCCATTTTTTCATTTCAGAATCTGCTGAGGAAGGAAGATAAACTCCCCAAGGTCATAGGACTAGGAAGTAGTAGAGCTAGGATCTAAATTCAGGCAGTCTTGACTCCAGAGGGCAAGCTTTTTACTGCTAATGCTTTTGCTGCTTCTCTATAGAATACACTATTATTATTAGCATATTGACCCAATATTACCATTCCAAGAATGCATAGGGCAAAGGCTGTTTTTACAACCTCAAATGCTGCCTCTGCTCATTTTGACTGGCTCCTTAAATGGACAATTAAAATCACTATATGTGTGCTGACTATATTCATAAACCTGGATGCTACTGGGTGTTAATGTCTGATGAAGACTCAGACTTGCCCTCAATGTCCTTACTCATTGCAAGGGAGACAAGACAGTTTTGAAAGACCTATCTTTACACATATGTGGTCTGTAAATGGAGTGACTCTTAGGGATCTCATTGCTAACCCTTTCATTTCAGGTGTCCCATATGATATCTGTTTGTTACTTAATGAACTAATGAGCACGTAAGTGCCTATCGAGTTGCAAGAAAACTCTAGTGATCTTAAAGATTTAGTGGGACAAGGGATTCAAACTCATTATAAATCAGTGGTCAGAACAGAAGAGAGATATGATCTTGCTTTGTTTGCAGTAACAAAATTAGACCAATGGCTGAAGAGGAGTTAAATGTTCCAATTCTAACTCAAGTCAGCTTTTTCAAGAGTATACAGTTTCTTCAAGAGAAACTCATCCTCCTCTAAACATTAATGAAAAGATTTCGCAACACCCAATGAAAAGATTTCACAACACCCAATCCTAAAAAAGAAAAAAGAATTATCGGGGCAAAAGGTCAGCACATTGGAAAAGAAGAAATAGGGAAGAGTTGGACAAGACGTGAGTTGATATAGGTCATATGTTGAACAAAGAGCTGGTTTATCTAATAATGATAGTAGTAGCAGCAGCTAACAGATAGCACTTACTATACCAACTTATGAGTTAGGCACTATTATCTCCATTGATGAAGAGAGGCTCAGAAAGGATAAGTAACTTGCTCATGTCACACACTTAGTAAGGAGCCAGGATTCCATCCAACACAGCCTGACTTCAGTCATTGTTATTTGTAAACATATCCATTTACATGCCTGGGTACCAACCGGTTCCTCCAGTGGACCCTTACACTCACTTTATTATGTGATATAGGTATATAAAATTTAAGGAAACGGTGCCCATTTTACTCAATTTAATGGTTACTAGTACTATGTGGAATGAATAAGTAGAGAGAAGAAGGGAGGTGACAAAGTAATATGGGGCTTGTGTGCACTGACAGGCCCTCCGAGGAGCGCAGCAGCAGATGCCCAGGCAGGCTCTTGGGGGCAGCAGGGAGGGACCGCGGGCTGGTCCTCCGGCAGCAGCCGCGGGAGGCCGGGTGCGCAGGCGCAGGCCCGGCCGGGCTGTCAGGCCCTGATGCGCGAGGCCACCTGCAGAGGCCGCCCCGCCCCGTCCCCGGGATGTCCCCTGGGCGCGGACCCCGTGCCCTCCCAGCCCTGTCCTGCCACACCGTCACCCGAGTCCTCCTGTGTCCTATGATGGCTTGAGAAAAGTATTTCCAAGTCTCCTCCCGATCGCCCCTCCCCTGGGGGAGAGCCGCCGTCCTCCCAGCGAGGGGCTGCGCTCGTTGGTGGCCACCATCTGCGGCTTTGTTTCCCAGGCACCTGTTGTGGGTCCCAAATAGAAACGTCGCCCTTGGGGATCCGGGGCAGCCGGTGTCCGGGGGTGGGCGCGCTTGGCCGCACGATCCGGCCGGGTGGGCGGGCCTGGGGTGGGGCCCCCCCGGGGAGCTGGGCTCTGCCGGGCAGGGAGGGGCCGCGCGGCGCCGAGGCCGGAGCCGCGCCCGCCGGGGCGCTGACCGCCGCGCTCCCCCTCCCTCCCTCCTTCCTCCCTCCCGTCCTCCCCTCCTCTCCCCTCCCCCTCCCGCCCTCTCTCCGGGGGCGCGGGCGAGCGTCTGCGGCGCGGCGGCCAGGAAATGCCGCAGATGCGCCGCGCGGCGTCCCGGGCGGAGGCAGCGCGCCGGTCCTCCCGCACCGCCGCCGCGGCCCCGGCCCGGCCCGGAGCAGGCACCCCGCGCGAGGCCGGGAGAGCGGCGGCGCCGCCGCGGGCCGCACAGGGTCGGCGCGCCCCGCCGGCCCCCGCCCGCCCCCGCCGCGCGCCCGGCTCCCCCGCGCGGCGCGGCGCTGCGCTGCTCGCCGCCGCCCCAGGTCTCGCCGAGATTTGCCGCTGCTGAAACCCGAGAGGGACTCAGGCTGCCGGGAGCCGGCGGCCCACCCGCGGCCCGCCGGGGGGCCCTGGGCGTTTCCTCTGCCGGCTCCGGCGCCTGCCGCCCCCTCGCGCCCCTGCCCTGGGTCTCCGGCCTCGGCGCTTCCCCCCAGCCTGCCGCTCCTTCCTCGTTCCCAGTTCCCAGGGCCGCGTCCCGCTGACTACCATACTGTCCTGGGGTTCCCAGGGGGAGAGGGAATTGGCCAGTCATCGCTCCGATCAACTTCGGCATGGCGGGGTACCTCTCCCCTGCTGCTTACCTGTACGTGGAGGAGCAGGAGTACCTCCAGGCCTACGAGGATGTCCTGGAGAGGTACAAAGGTACGTCTCCGCGCTCGGGCTGCGTGGCTTGGCACGGACCCGCGAAGACAACCGGTACCTTTTCTTAACCAGAGGCACCGCTGCTTGGGCACAAGTAAACAGGTGTCTGCACCAGTCTTGGGAATGGACCAGGTTCTTTTTTGGAGGGGATTCAACACCCCAAAGCAGGGGGGCGGGTGGGCGATGGGGTGGGTGACAGTCCAGAGACGCCCTTGGATGGGCAGTAGAGTTGGGGGGAAAGGGCTTGGTTTCCAAGAAGTACATTGCATTTTCTCTGCTTGGTAAAAGCTCTTAAGCACGACGCATAATCATAATTCTTCCTGGGAGGGTGGATAACAGTTCTTCATGAGATTACTAAGGCATTGCTGCTCCTGCTTGGTATAGAGTATTGGTTAGCCCTATAAAAACGCTTCTTAAATACATGGACTCTTTCAACGCCGAAAGCACCAATAAATCATTTTTCTTAAAATGATCTTAACGTATTTGAAAAAAGTTTGTGACTATATACCTATTCTGATATATTGCAAAAAAATTATTTTATAGCATGATGGATGAAAGACTTTAGTTAGTGAGTTTGTTATAAATGTAAACATAAAAAAGTATATATTTTGAGGTGTTTTTATGCCTATCCTTTATGTTCGGAGAATTCCGTGCTAACTTGATGTGATGTTGATTTCTTAGTATTGTGTTTACTTTGACTTTATAGTTAAATACTATGCTAAATAAAATAGAAATCGCACCTCTCCATCTTAAGAGTCTTTTTGTCTCTGGAGATGTATTTTCAAGTGTATCTAGGCATTCTTTTTATTGTGACTCCTAAAACACTCCACACCCAACGGTAGCTCCAGAGGCTTATTTAATAGTGAATAGTGGCCTATTTTCATAGGTTGGATTTGCATCCTTTGAATATTTGCTTTGGGCTTAGTAACTCAATTTTAGTAAATTGAATGATATTATATGATTAAAAATGCATATAGTTTTCTATTAGCAGAAAGTGCAAATATAAAATCTTGAACTAAATAATATTATAAAATTCTAAATCTCCCAAAAGCTCAAAATTCATCCACAATTATGTTTTCTCTTTCTAAAATATGTTTTATAACCGAACTTCTTGCAATCCATGTAGAATTTTGTAAACAGCACAATCAGAATTCCTTTGTGCCAAGACACTATTGTGTATAACACTGCTAAAGCATATTTGTAGTATTTGTGTGTGTGAAATATACTCATGTTTACCTTTGTCTTTCCATTTCCAGAATAAGGTTCTCAATTCATTGTCTCCAGAACTTTAAAAATGAGAAATATTGCATATAGACTAGTAAACCTTATTGAAGAAATACAATTGTGCTCTATAAAGTCAGAAAGAAAAAAGTCTGAAAGTTCTAAAATGCATATGTTTTATACTTTTGAAAAAATTATGGCTGTATGAATTTTTGTAACATCCAGTCTTACCTCAGTGACACATGACTGATTTCAGGTGACTGAAAACAGAAATAAGTGCTGATTTGACTTGTCTTGAGGAAGCAGACATTGTTTAAAAGCTTGTCTTTGCCTTTGGAAATAAAAGGAAATTAAAGATCTGAAGGCCATTGTGCTTCTCACTACACTTTAATCATAACCAAATGATCAGTATTGCTCTTAAACATATACTTCTTCAAACATATTGTCCAAATTTCACTGAAAAAGTGAGGGAAATTTCCCTCATTTTCTTTGTGATTTTAAAATGCTTAGTTCATCAATTTGTGCTTGGGTTTATAGATGTTCTATGTTTCATTTAGTCTTGGAAAGGAAAGTAAGAATATTGGGCTCTGTGTCCCATGGAAAGCTAGAAAACTGGAAAACTCATTGTTTTCTGATGTGTTTTGAAGCTAGTTATGATTTCCCATCAGTATCCAATACGATGACTTCACTACAGCGCTTATTATCCTGATGACTTGCAGTGGGGACTGATCTAATCAGAAAAGAATTGTAGGCTTTGAATAGGGAGTGTCAGTTCGCTAAACTTTCAAAGTACAGTTGCTCATTTTCTGAAATCATGCATTGTTCAAAACATTTTATGTTCTCATTTGAACTTAAGAGAGGCTATTTTGATTTTTATTTCTGACAGAGTTTCTTAGTTACAGAATGAGCTTGCATTCATCTAGAATATTATCAGGTTGCCAAGTTATCATATATCCCAGCTGTTGAGTAGTGTAAGTGGTAGAGTCAGCTGGAAGAAATTCAAAATCTGCCCATTGTCAGAAATGTAGAATAATAATAATCTATAATGTTAGGAATTATGAATATTAGATTTAGAAGTTGAGAGTTTTGTTAGACCCAGTCTTCAGACAGCCTTTGGAAGGCCTTCAAACCAAGCTCTCTGTAGAAAAGCAAGAATAGTGGCAAGTGAGCTCTAATTATTTATGGTGTGGTCTATTCTTGTGTCTTGCTCTGGTCCTTTACTTCTGAGCAAAAATAGGCAACTGTTTGCTGAATCAGAATAACACAGAAAGAGCTATTTGCTACAGAGAAGGGTGCACTGTTCTGATTTATATTCTAGTCCTGTTACTTGTAAAATATATTCATAGCAGCATATTCAGGATCATCTGATTAAAAAACATCGTACTACTTTAGTTGGTACCAAAATCAGGGTGAATAAACACATTTATTTTATTTTAGTTTTTGAGACAGAGTCTCACTTTGTTGCCCAGGCTAGAGTGAGTGCCATGGCATCAGCCTAGCTCACAGCAAGCTCAAAAATCCTGGGCTCAAGCAATCCTCCTGCCTCAGCCTCCCTAGTAGCTGGGACTACAGGCATGCGCCACCATGCCTGGCTAATTTTTTCTATATATATTAGTTGGCCAATTAGTTTCTTTCTATTCATAGTAGAGAGCGGGTCTCGCTCTTGCTCAGGCTGGTTTTGAACTCCTGACCTTGAGCAATCTGCCCGCCTTGGCCTCCCAGAGTGCTAGGATTACAGGCGTGAGCCACCGCACCCAGCCTAACACATTTATTTTTGAATAAAACATTCTTTATTATTGTTTATGCCAGAAGTTGTCCATCTTAGTGCCTTTCTTTTATTAATATATCTACAGTAAATTATCCTGTGTATTTACCATGTGATACAAAACATTTTTAGTAGCTTAGCTTAAAAAATACAGCATGATTTTTCTTGTCTTTCCTCTCAAGTCTAAGAAAATTAGCCCATATACTGTTATCATAAATGATTAGTTAGCTGTCACTTAAATCTGTGAAATTCTGCTGTTTGAGTGTCATTGGGAGATTTTATTTTCCCAACACATTGGTATTTTTTTATATGATAAGTGAGAAAATGAGATGATTAATGTGAATTCAAATTTTATTCTATATATTTTAGATTTAATTAAAAACATTAAATTATTTTGGTCCAACAAAATGGTGATTTTGCTATCGATCTGGAAATTAATCTGATGTCCCCAGACCACTGTAATGAGTGTTGCATTATCATTCTCTGTGAAAGCCAAATGGACAATTTTGTTACTTATCTATAATATCACTTAAAAAAAAAAAAAACCTCTTCTGTTATGTAGACCAGCAGTCTCCAACCTTTATGGCAGCAGGGACTGGTTTCATGGAAGACAATTTTTTCATAGACGGGGTTGGGTGTGGGGGATGGTTTCAGGATGATTCAAGTGCATTACATTTATTGTGTAGTCAGACCTCTCTGCTAATGATTATCTGTATTTGCAGCCACTCCCCAGCGCTAGCATCACTGCCTCAGCGCCACCTCAGATGGTCAGGCATTAGAGTTTGCCCTTCTCCTCCTTTCCCCAATAAGTGTCATGCTGCATCATGACAATGTTACATTGTAGCTAGTTATAACAGCATTAGTTTGGGCCTTTTCTTTTAAAAATGAAACAGGCTTACTCTGGTGAGTGTTGGTTAAGATTATGTTTGTAACAGAAAACTGTTGATAGTGCTTAACCAAATGGATGATGCTTTCTTTTTCTCAGGTATTGAGAGGTCCAGGGTAGGCAGACCTGGGTTGTACGGGACCCCCATTTGTTAATAGGGACCCACACCCCTATTATTTCTGCTTAGTCCCTTACAGTGTATCATGTGGTGGTTTTGTGATCACAACATGGCTGCTCCTTTTCCAGCCATTGTGTCTCAGTTGTAACTGAGAACTGTTCTAGGCCACCCCTGTCTACAAGTAGATTAGGAAATGTAGATTTTTTTAAGCTGGCCCCATTTAGTGCCCTGGACAAAACGAAAGTTTTGTAAAGAATAAGGAAAGAGTGACTATTCATTTTGCAGCCAGCAGTGTCTGGCACATGAAGGGTAAAATGTCTGTGCTGTAATTGGAAACTTAAAGTTTGGATACATGTTAATAACCATAACACAATGTATTTGCCTTCACTAAAGTTTGAGGGAATAGCTCAGAGCTCCATGAAGTCCCTGAGGATTTTCAGAATGACACAATCGAGTGGTTTTTTGTTGTTTTTGCTACCATCTCACTCTGTTACTCAGACTAAAGTACTGTAACGTCGTAATAGCTCCCTGCAACCTCAAACTCCTGGCTCAAGCAATCCTCCTCCCTCAGCCTCCTCAGTAGTTGGGACTACTGATGTGCACCACCCCACTCAGCTAATTTTTATATTTTTTGTAGAGATGGGGTTTAGCTGTGTTGCCCAAGCTGGTCTTGAACACCTGGCCTTGAGCAATTCTCTCACCTTGGCCTCCCAAACTGCTAGGGTTACAAGTGTGAGCTATTGCACTTGCCCTGAATGTTTTATAATGTTACAACTTGGGTTTGAAAAGTAATTTCCGCCAAATATTTAGGATTTAAATTGATTGAAAGACTTTTTTATTTGCCTCATACCATAACGAGCATGTATCAGTTCAGGAATGTGAACAATTATTATTAATAGATATTGTTAGTGAATTTAACTTTGAATTTCAAATATACTGATGCTCTTTTTAGTTTCTTTTGTTCTGGCTTATTATATCAACGCTTATTTAGTCAATTTAGTCAGGGACTTAACAAAAGCTTTACACTTTTTGAAACTTTAAGTGTTTTTTATTATTTGATTAATTTGGAAATTCTTATTTTCTGGATCAACAACAATTTTAGGTAATAAATGTAAGGACTGGTCAAGAGAACAATTTTTTATCTTAATGTTGTTTTGTAATCTGGCAAAGAAGTGCTTGTTTTTATGCCTTTGGGTCATGCGTGCCTCCAGGATCCTGGCTGTGTAAGGAGCTGGAGTGTTTAACCAAAGTGACTTCATGAAATTGGAGATTATGAAAACATCTGAAGATATAGAGGTGACAAAAAGATGGCATATCATGTGTTCATTTCTCTTTTAATTCCACAGCTGAGTATAAAAATGTATAAGATGCATCCGAATCAGAATCATCTGACTCTATAAAATCAATGGACAAATTGAGAGAGAGAAGATGATTTGTAGTTTAGAATGTTTAAGATTATTTCATATTAATTAAAAAGAAAACCAGAAACTTCTATTACATGCATGGGATACTTCTCTCTACAATGGCTTTGAGGAAAAAACAGGAAAGACTTGTGTTTATTTCTCAGCTCTTAGTAATTTAGGGATTACATTCTATCTACTTCCAAAGAGGAATATCAGGCAGCTATTTCCTCATGTGTGCCATTGTTTCTATAAGTGATCAAATAGACCTTCTTCTCATTCTCCTTCTTCTTTATTCTTTACTGCAACTTTATTTGCTGCTATTTTCCACCCTATGTTCCTATCTCCCAAAAGAGGAAGCAAATAATTCTGCTTGGGTTTAGTGGTGGGGAAAGCTTGAATTTAGGATCAAATGGAATTTTACCCTGTGAGGAGGTGAAAAGTACCAGGGAAGACAACTCAGAGAGGATAAACTATGACTGTTCCATTTCATTGGCATAACCACTGAATCCATTTTGAATATTTAGCTGAGTTGCACAATAGGTTTTAGGGATAAGATTGGATAGATTATAGGTTATAGGAAGATCGAGATGGATGAATGATGGAGGGTTATGTTTTACCAGATTGAAAAAGTCTTAAATGCCTTACTCAGGGCTGCATTTGAGCTTTATTCTGTAGGCAGGGAGGGGACTCCTACTGATTTTCAGCAGGATGTCAGATGATAGATTTTAGAGAGAGAACTCCAGCAGCAATGTGGAGAACTGGGTGGAAGGGAAGATTCAGGAGGCAGGGAGACAGGTGAGGACGTTACTGCAAAATTATGGTGGTTGGAATAGAAGGCCTATTGAAGAGAAATTTCAGAAATTGTCAGGTTGGCTGATTGGTTGGTTCTGTATGTGGGAACAGGAAGGGGTGCGACAATTTTGTTGTCAAAGTTATATTCAAAGAAGGCTTGGCGTTTTCTTTATAATTTGTTAAAAAATTTGTATTATATGTTTATTAGAAAGCATGTTTTTAAAATAAATTTTTAATATTAATCATTAGTAGACCTTCCTTGGTAATTAAATAGAGTGAATAATATTTTGCTTGATGTTGGAAATACAGCAAGTAGTATGCCCTGGAAAACTAGAATGTTCTGTTTGACATTCTAAATGTTAACATATAGCTCCTTAAGTAATACCTTATCAGTCTTCTTGTTGGGAATCCTCTGAGCATGATTAGTAGCATCTTAGAGCAGTGAATCCATTTTCTATAAGCAAATAAAAGAATTGATTTCATATCATTTTTAAAAGTAGTTATAAATAAAATTTTAATATATTTCAATAATTTTAAAAATTTGATTTATTTTACAAAGCCTCTTAATTTATTCATTTTTTTCTATATAAACTTCAGCAAATATATAGAGTCAGTTTGGTTTGGTATATAAGAAATTCAGTGGTTATATGCTCATTTAATATAAGTTCTCATCTATCTTAGAATTTATGCATTAAGCCTTTAATTTTTAACTTAAAATTATAAAAATAGTTACTACCATTTATATGCCTACCTACTTATATACCAGGCATGGTGCTGGGTATTGCATGTGGAAAAAAATGCATATATATATATATGTATAACTTCTAATTTGCATAACTCTATAGCTACTGCCGTTTTACAAATAAGAAAATTGAGGGTGAGAGATGTTAATTTTCATGAAATCATATAGCTATAAGTGGTAGCAATGACATTTGAACATCAACTGCATATTTGGCATAAACTATATAAGTGCTGTTATATTGACTGGAAAATGCTGCAGAAATAGTTTTATGAGAATATGTTTATCAGAATTCTGATTTTGATTAATATTAGAACTTCTTGAGGTCTGTTAAATGGATGTATGAAATCAAAATTAATAGCTTAAACATTTATAAAGATTATTTAATTTAAATATTAAGTAGATTTTGGAGGTTGAACTGTCAGCTGTATTATAAATTCTAATGATTAGATAGCCATGAAAGGAAATAAAATTTTACTATGAGCATTTCCAGTGTATACTTAGGTTGAGGAGATTTTGAAAAGAATGAAGTTTTTGTAAATGTCACCAATGAATGTGGCTGCTTTGATACATGCCTAAAATGTCCTGGAAAGAATCATGAAAGGGAGTTGACAAAGTCTTGATTTTTCTCTAGTGGGTGAAAATATTTCCCAGTGAATCCTGGTATTAAGATATTATACAAAGATACTGTTGTCCCAGTGAATTAAAAACATGCCCCTATATTCAGTGTTACAGATCTCCATGCCATCCATGCCAATATGACAATTTGTATTCTTGATTTTTGGCATGAAATAATACTATATGGTAGTTTATTTTACTCCACCTTTATTAACTTGTGAGGTAGATGCTAGGTTAATAAAGGTGGGGTAAGATAGAGCATATGAAATATTCTGAGCAGTGTAGATTGCATAGGTAATCAGTGAATGAGCTTGACCTAAGAACTCAAGTCCTCTGGCTCTTCTTAGTCCAGTAGCCTTTTTCTTTCTTTCTTTTTTAAGTAATAGACTATTTTTTTTTAAACACAGTCTCACTCTGTTGCCCAGGCTAGAGTGCCATGGAGTCAGCCTAGCTCACAGCAACCTCAGACTCCTGGGCTTAAGCAATCCTCCTGCCTCACCTTCCCCAGTAACTGGGACTACAGGCATGTGCCACCATGCCTGGCTAATTTTTTCTATGTATTTTTAGTTGGCCAATTAATTTCTTTCTATTTTTAGTAGAGATGGGGTCTCGCTCTTGCTTAGGTTGGTTTTGAACTCCTGACCTTGAGTGATCCACCTGCCTCTGCCTCCCAGAGTGCTAGGATTACCAGTGCTAGGATTACCAGTGTGAGCCATTGCTCCCTGTGGTAATAGACTATTTTTTAATAGTGGTTTTAGCTTTACAGCAAAATTGAGGAGAAAGTACAGAGTTCCCATATATTCCCATACATTCCCCTTTCTCTATAGTTTCCCCCATTGACCTCTAGTTTCCTCTGTTGACATCTTGTATTGGTGTGGTACATTTGTTATAGTTGATGGACCAATATTGATACATTATTATTAACTAAGATCCATAGGTTACATTAGGGTTTCCTCTGTTGTACAGTTCTATGGGTTTTGACAAATACATAATGTCATTTATATCATACAGAATAGTTCTATGCTCACCAGATTCTCTGTGTTCAACCTATTCTCCCCCCAACCCCTGATCTTTTTGCTCTCTCTATAATTTTGTGTTTTCCAGAATGTCATATAGTTGGAATCCTACAGTATGTAGTCTTTTCACACTGGCTTTTTTCACTTAGCAATATGCATGTAAGATTCTTCCATGTATTTTCATGGCTTGATAGCTCATCTGTTTTGCTAAATAATAATCCATTGTGTGAATGTACCAAAGTTTATTTATCTATTCACTTACTGAAGGACATTTTGGTTGCTCCTAAGTTTTGGCAGTTATGAATAAAGCTGCTGTAAACAGCGGTGTATGGGTTTTTGTATGGACATACATTTTCAAGTCATTGGCCAGGCATGGTGGCTCACTCCTGTAATCCTAGCAGTCTGGGAGACTGAAGTGGGAGGATTCCTTGAGATCAGGAGTTTGAGACCAGCCTGAGCAAGAGCGAGACCCCATCTCTACTAAAAATAGAAAAATTAGTGGGGCACTGTGGTGTGTGCCTGTAGTCCCAGCTACTGGAGAGGCCGAGGCAGGAGAGGATTGCTTGAGCCCAGGAATTTGAGGTTGCTGTGAGCTAGGCTAATGCCATGGCACTTGACTCAGTGCAACAGGGTAAGTCTTTGTCTCAAACAAAACAAAACAAAACAACAGTTTTCAAGCTATTTGGGTAAAGGAATATGATGCTGGATCATATGGTATATGTAGCTTTGTAAGAAACTGTTAAACTCTCTTCCAAAGTGGTTGTACCATTTTTCATTTCCACCAGTGAAAAGTAAGAGTTCCTGTTGCTCCACATCCTTTTCAGCATTTGATATTGTCACTGGTTTGTATTTTACCCATTTTGATGGGTGTGTAGTGGCATCCAGTTGTTCGAATTTGCAATTCCCTGGTCACATGTGATGTTGAGTATTTTTTTATATGCTTATTTGCCATCTGTATATCTCCTTTGATAAGGTATCTGTTCAGATCTTTTGCCCACTTTTAAATCAGGTTGTTTGTTTTCTTATTGTTTAATTTTAAGAGTTCTTTGTGTATACTGGTTTATCAGATATGTTTTGCAATGATCAGTAGCCTTTTTATACCATTTCCTCCTTTTGTCACCTTTGAACTACTGCATATTTTAGATATTATTTAAGTAAATAAGGGCCTCATTTTCTTTCATATGATCATAGTGTTCTCAAGTACTATTTTGTTTTGGCTAAGTACATTGTATCTTGTACCTATTTGGGAGAGTCCTTTGTGGTGGCTCAGAGTTCAGCAATCTGACAGTTTGCTTTGGTATATCTACATATGCTACTGCAGCTGCAGTTCAGGTATCCAGTTAGTTGGCAGCTATGTTGCTTCATAACACTTGAGTCTAAAATTAGTTGAACTGTTCTATTTTAAGGATGGACTGAACTTAGTAGTCCATGTCCTGTAAAATATGTGAAAGTTAAACTCATGGGATATTGAATTGCTTCTTTTAAAATGTAATCAGAAGTAGAGTTGGGTAGAAAGTAGTTTGTTACAGTTTTTAGAAAGTTTTTGTTATGGTGATTTGATTATAGCCCGGGTATAGTGCTATCTGTATTATTATAGAGTATCTAAGAACCTAAAATTTTATACTATTGCCCCTTAGAGTTAAGACAGTGCTTTTACGTAAATGGTTATGTGTGAATTTTTAAATGAGTTGAGCTAGAGAAAGATGATTTGAATTTTCTTTCAGCATATTTTAGAAGAGCCACAGCCTCTAAATATTTACGAATGCTGGAATACCATTGACTAGAAAAAAGTGAGAGATTAAAGGAATATTTGGTTGTTCATTTCGTGATCTTTGTGATAATCTTATCTGTGTAACAGAAGCTGGAGAATATTGAAAATATTTGGTAGGTGAAAAGCTGAGTGATTGAAATTCAGAGTTTGATTTTATACATAATATGAATTTTAAACCTCTTTAAGTGAGGGCTTATATAGATGTGAAGGCATTTTACAGTGATATTTGAATGTATCCTTCAAGCAGTCTCAGAAGCTATAACAACTTAACTACTATAGATAACTTGCAGTCTTTATACTTTTTCTTTGAACATTTTTGGAGGGTCTAAAGCAGAATTGAAGGATATAAAATTAAAGAAAGCAAGATGCAGGAGTATTTTAGTTTTCTTGTGGAAAGACAGACGGAGATGTACTTAATATCTGTCTGTTTCCATTTAGAAAACTATATCGAAATTTAGATTTGTGCTTCAGTAGAATTAAAATGATAAAACACTGTAAATAGAATGAAATACTTTTGTAATTTGCATTCCTTTGGAAGCATTCAAGCAACATTGTTTCCAGCCTTTCTCATATTTCTAGTCAGAAATGAATTGATTATATGCTTCAGGTGAACAAACTACTACCATGTTTCTCCGAAAATAAGACAGGGTCTTATATTTATTTTTCCTCAAGAAGACACCCTAGGGCTTATTTTCAGAGGATGTGTTATTTTTTTTAAGTACAGTACAACAATCTACATTTATTCAAATATAGTTAAGTCGTCTTCTTCTGGAACACCATCATAACTCTTCAAACCCCGAATTCCATCCTGAATTTCTTGCAACTCTATTTCCTTTAGAACCGTTGGCCTCAATCTCTCATGTCAAGCAATAGAGCTCTCATTGGGGAGATGAGAAAGGCTGCTCGTCTTTACCGCTTCGTGAAACGCATGGGTTGTGCAGATATGCTGCATAGCCATGCCCATCACTAGGTCTTATTTTCGGGGTAGGGCTTATATGGCACAAATGCTTAGAAATCCTGCTAGGGCTTATTTTATGGTAGGTCTTATTTTCGGGGAAACATGGTCTGCAATGCATCCATTGCACAGTAGGCAATATACCCTTTACTCTCCCTCCCCCATCATATCTTGTACTCAACCTTTCCCTAGAAAAACTGAGAAGAGATGAAGCACATGGGGCCAAGAGAAGTAGACTGTCACCAAATTGGAACGTATGGTTTAATTGTAAATACTTAATTGATCATATACTTAAAGAATATGCAAAGGAATCGGAGCCTACAGAATGAAGAGGAACACATAGGTTTGTAGCTTCTCTGAGCACAGTGTGGTGAGGAAGGTGGACCAGCTCTACTCATTTTAAGTGAATGCTGTGGAAGAGGAGTGATCTCTGAGCATCCAGGGATTTCCCAAGCAGGGTTGGCATTTGAAGAAAGGTGTAATTTCATTTGGGGCAGCGAGGCTTTGCATTGATTGTTTGGGGGTGGGTGGTGCGGACAGAGAGTTTTCTTGACCTTACCATTTAATTTGGATGATCTGACCTTGCATTTCACTCTTTGCATTGTAGGAAAAGCATGATCATAATGGTTCAATTAGTAACCTTAACATAAACAAGAAAGATTTTGCCGTTTAGGTAATCAATGTTGAGTTGAAAATTTTGTCCTCCATTTTTAAGAATTCTGTTATACATAAATATATTATCAAATCAAAGGGTTTAGTAGTAAGAAATAATTTATAGAGAAGGTTCAGCAAATGTAAAGATTGAGTGAGACATGGTATAGGAAACTCTGAATTAGATTGATGATCATAATAATTTTAGCACCTTATATATTTATCATATTTTTACATATATAATACAGTTTGATTCTTTAAACAGCTCTCTGAGTCAAGTAAGATAGGTGACAGTGACCTTATTTTGTAGCCAGGGAAACCAGGCCTCTGTGATTACACTCATTGGTGGCCACCTGGGACTAGGATTCTGGTTTTCTGGTAGCCAGTCCAGAGAATACTCTACTACAGATTATTGTGTCCATCGTTATGTGCAGTCAAAGTTGTTATTAATAATATTGACTATAAGTAATATATGTGGTGAGCAGTGAATGGTCTCTGTTTAAGTAAATAGCAGTTGAATACTTTCTGAAATTATTGGCAGAGGTCCATATTCAGGAAGAAATATGGTTTACTTTTTGTTTAACGTGGTTTTGGGCTACCATAATCCATAAACTTTAGTGAAAAAGTCTACTGCTGACTGTAGAGGATTTAGTTACTTGAAGGAAAACCTCCATTATCTCTTACTTCTGTTGTTAATTGAAGCAACTCTTAAAATTAGAGGGTTATACATTTAGACATAAAAACGATCCCACTGACTAAAGATATAATTTCTGTAGTACTCACTGGCAAAGGAGGAACTATTTATTATAAGTACTTGGGGAAACATGGGAAGAAAACCTGTGACACATATTTGCAAACATTCTTGGAAAATAAAGAACTATACAAAATATGAGTGAAAAATAATTTCTGTAGTTGCATTATTCAAATACCCTAATCAATTTGCTGACATATTTCCTTCTCCTTTTCTGTTTCTGTTTCTCTTTTCTCCCTAATATATAAGATTTAAAAATTTGGACCACTGTGTATAAAGTTCTTTATCCTGCTTATTCACTTAATATATCATGGCATTTTCTAATTTAATATTGTTTCAAACCATTTTAAATGAATGGTGCATGCATTCTGTTATGTATTGGTGACAATGTCATGAAACATTTCAGCAATTTTGTGTCCTCATAGTTTTTGGTTAATATTACCCTGGTATCTTTCCATCTAATTACAAGCTTCAGTAAACTTATAAACCACTTAGCAATTAACTATTTATAAGATGCTGCTTAATTCATGATTGAATAGATTCTTGAGTTATATATCTAATTTAAAAATTCTAATGACTCTGAATTCTAGAAATTCAACAATAAAGGAAGCAATTACTAATAATCAGCAGATCAGGTTTCCATTCCTAGCTCTTACGCTAACTAGCTAGTCTTGGATGGCTTATAAATTAAAATGAATAATTGCCAAGGTTCCTAATCATCCTATAATACCACCTTAATTAATTACTTCATCATTTATTTATTTCCTGAGTGTTTCTTATATGTCAGTATGTTAGCTCCTTAGAGTGATAGACGTAAGAGAGTGGTCTTTTATATTTTTTGTTGGATTATGAATGTATCACTTTATACTGATATGATCTGTTTGGTTATCTTTAACAGCATTTTCTGACATACTTTCCATTTATTGTTTGTGGCATCCATCTCATTTTTTATTTTGGAAATGATCACCTTATTCATGGTTTTAATTTTTTTCAGAAACTTTCTGATTCCCTTTGAAAATCCTTTTAAAATGTCTTCTGGAGTTTTGATGTAATCATTTATTACATTTGTATTCCATTACTTGTGCTAGTCTTCAAGACTGTATTATTTATTAATGACATTGAATCAAGGAGTACTTTGGGAGATTAGATTTATCTGTAATGATTGAAGTAGAACTTTGGGAAAAAATTCACATTTTTAAAAGCTTTTCCACTCATTATGTGCACTAATGATATGTACGTAAACTTTTGAGTGCAAATGACCTCTTTTTGGACGTTTTAAAATGGTTGTCCATTTTATCACTATGTGTTGTTCTTGTAAGTTTATGGCAGTGTTTCTTTTGTGTTTAGTTAAATGATCACTATATACAGTTTTGTGGAAGGGCTTAAATGCTGTCCCCTCTGTGTCTTCTTTCATCTCTGGTTAAATGGAAGATTTCTTTCATGGCTCTTTTAATTCCTTGATTTAGCAATGAACCCAAATAAGCAATTTCTGGTTGGCTATTTCTTTCCCCAAGATTTTCAAGTCCAGATTTTCTGAGTCTGGGTAGAGCTACAGCCTCAGGACTAAGGATTGTGATGTTTTGCTTTGAGGTGGCTTCATCCTGGGGGATTGCTGAAGCTGTTTAGATTTGTGTTTCCCTTCTCTTGTTCTACTTTCTCCCTTCCCCCATTAACAGAACTATAGGATAGTTCTTAATCTAACCCTGATTCCCGTCTCTTACCTGCCCATCCTTTGAGAATTACCGTCGCTTGTGACCGATGCAGGGAAAAGATAGAGACATTGAGTGTGTTGATTTTCAGTCATTTCATTTTATACTCAAGAAAACTGAAGGGTCCTGAAAAGTGGGGTTGGTAAAGGAAAAAGCAAGATCTAAACTGAGGCCTCCTGATTATCCAGTTCTACACATTGCTCAGTCTCCCTTTTTACTTACTGGTGTATAGAAAGGGTGCTGTCCCTGGCTGTATCCAACTCACTTAAAGAAAAAGCCAAGAATTACTATTGAGAATTAGTAAGGGCAAGAATCTAGAAGAAATGAGTGGAAAAAGTGAAGCAGTAGCAGAAATAGAAGTAGTGATGTCAGTGTTATTCTTTACATACAGTGAGAGGAATGTTGAGGTTTCAGTTACACAGGACGTCAATGTATTTTAGAGACTGCATTATGTCAGTGACGATAAATTGCATGCAGAAGGCTCCTCTCAGTGTTCTGGGGCTTCAAGACATTGATTAGGCCTAATATAAACTGGGGTTGTAATGCAAATGAGATATTCCTGCACTTTGAAGGATGGAATGACGATTTGGCTGCAGCTCTTGGACTAGCCTGTGGCTTTCAGGCTGTTTCCTGGTTAACCGTAAGATCCAGGCTCCAGGCAGGCAGATCCAGACCATTGACCACCCCCACACATCACCCCTCCACCCCCACACAGCACCCCTCCACCCCCACACAGCACCCCTCCTCATGGCCTGCGTTCCGAGGATCTGCTGGAAACCAGAGCCCTCCATTCTGCTCTGGGTGGGGACTAAATAGAGGAAAATATGATGCTATGTGGCCTCAGTTTTAACACATTTAGAGAGTAGGGGCAGCAGTAGAAGTGAGGAAAAGTTTGAGTTTGCTCTTTTCTTAAATGGGCATATGGTGTGTGTATGTGTGGGGGAATGGGAAGGAGGAAGGCGCAGGGAGAAAAGGAGAGAAGGCCCTGGTGTTTTGGGGAACTTGGGAGATAGAGGCTTTTAAGGGAATGGTAGTCTGATCCATTCCTCATCCTTTGGGACTCCACAAGTACATTTTACACACACACTCCCTTCCTCCCCTGCTCAGTACTGTTTCATCTGGCTGTCTCAGTCTCCTCAGTTTCCTCTGGTGACAGTACCTAAGTATATGGTTGGGAAGGAGGTAAATTGGAAAGTGTGTTTTCGATATGAGCATACCTGTTGTATATATTTATGGAACATATTTTTATGGATCCAATGTTATATATTTTAATTATTATTCTAGACTGACTACCCAATGTCAGTATATATTGTGCCTTGATAATGTTTTACCTTTTTTTTTAATTAAAAATATAGCTTTGCCTTAGCCTGGATTGTCTAGCCTTCATTTAAACCAGTGGTTCCCAGCCTTTTCAACACCAGGGACGGGTTTCATGGAAGACAATTTTTCCACTGGGGTGAAGGACATTGGGGGGAGAGGGGGTTGAAGCTCAGAGGGTGATACATGTGAGCGACAGGGAGTGGCTGGCTGTAAATATAGATGAAGCTTTACTCACTGGGTTACCTCTTGCTGTCCATTGCTCCTTCCCAAGGCTACAGACTGTTACCTCTGGTACTGGGGACTGCAGATTTATTTATTTAGAGACAAGAGTCTCACTCTGTTGCCCAGGCTAGAGTGTCTATGACGTCAGCCTAACTCACAGCAACCTCAGACTCCTGGGCTCAAGCAATCCTCCTGCCTCAGCCTCCCAAGTAGCTGGGACTACAGGCAGGCACCACCACTCCCTGCTAATTTTTTCTATTTTTAGTAGAGACGGGGTCTCTCTGTTGCTCAGGCTGGTCTCAAACTTCTGACCTCAAGCGATCTTCCCGCCTTGGCCTCCCACAGTGCTAGGTTTATAGGTATGAGCCACTGTGCCCATGGTAGACTGCAAATTTAAACAGCATTTTTTTTTTTTTTTTTTTTTACCAGACTTGGTGGCTCACGCTTGTAATCCTAGCACTTTGGGAGCCGAGGCAGGAGGATTGCCTGAGCACAGGAGTTTGAGGTTACAGTGAAGCTATGATCACACCACACTGTACTCCAGCCTGGTGGACAGAGTGAGACTCTATCTCAAACAAAACAAAACAAAACAAAACAAAACAAAACAAAATAAACCAACCCTGAAGCCCCCACATTTTAAAGACAAAATGTGTTATAGGTTGGTTGTTTGGAACTTACAAGTGAATTTCTATGGCACAACTCATTGGTTAATTGGAGACAGCTGGCAAGTTTTTGTGGCTGAATCTAGAAAGAAATTTAAAGGATTTTAGGAAAAAAACCTAGAAATAAGTGGGGTTTTTTTTGAAGTAAGTGTTTTATTAAAGTTAGTACCACTTTTATTCTGATCTCCCAAAAGCATTCATGGTAACATCTGGTACTGGCAAGAATGTGGGAAACAGTACTCTCTTGCACTGTTTACAAGAGTGTGACTTTTTACCATCTTTGGGGAAAGGAGGTTGCTGCTGAAGTCACGTATACTCTTTGACCCATCAGTATTTCACAGTTTTTCCTACAGGTAGAATTTAAGTATAAGGATATTTATTGTTACATTATTTATAATAGCAAAATACCAGAAACAACCTGAATGACCATGAGTAAGGAATAATTGAATAAATTTTGATACTTGAATGTTAAGCAACTAATAAAGAATATGAGTTAGATTGCTAAGGATTGACCTATAACATTTCCCCCATATATTATTAAGGAAAATTAAAAGGCAGAGGACTATGCATTTGGCATTTTTATTAAAAAAAAAAAAAAGAAAAAATTCTATACACAAACAGAGAGCTAGGAAAAGATAGAAACCAAATGTTCACGGTGGTTATCTCTAAAAAGTGAGTTTTTTTTTCAATCTCTGTGTTTGACATTTTAAAACACATATTTGTTACTTCTGTAATAAATAAAAATACCACCACAAATAAAGTAGGGAGTTTAAAAAAAGAAAATTATTAAATATTTGCATGCACATGAAATATTACTGGTTTTTGAGAGCAGCTTCCTCCATGCGATTCTGACAGGTAGAATTTATAAGAAACATTGTGGGTATTAAGTGACATGGACTTAATAGACCATCTGGTGCTTTCATAAACAATTTACAGAGTTACTGTTCCTGTGGCCATTTATGGCTGAGGTGGTCCATTATGGCCCTAGCTATTATTTTCAGTGTCTGATTTGATCGTATACTTACAGGCTGTCTTCTTAGGCAAAGACCAGTGGCTTAATAGGTCAGACAAATGTTACATTGATTTCTAAGGTAGTGCTACCCTTAGCCGGAGTACTCGTTTGTTTCTTACCTAACTTAATTTTTTCATTTATTAAAAAAAAAAAATATATATATAAATATTTATTGAGTGCCCATAACATATACAGAGATGAAAAAAGACCATGTTGCTTTCTTTTAGGAGATCTCAATCTTTGGGGAAAAATCGGCAAGATGACTCATGGAATAATTAAGGTGCTGTACAGGCAGTATGAATAAAATACTCTAAGAGTAACTTGAGTAACTTTCTTAAACCATATACCTGGTGAGGTTAGTGTGTTCTATACCTATTCACTGGTTTCTTCTTCTTCTTCTTTTTTTTTTTTTTTGAGACAGAGTCTTACTCTGTTGCCCAGGCTAGAGTGAGTGCCATAGCATCAGCCTAGCTCACAGCAACCTCAAACTCCTGGGCTCAAGCAGTCCTACTGCCTCAGCCTCCCGAGTAGCTGGGACTACAGGCATGCGCCACCATGCCTGGCTAATTTTTTCTATATATATTAGTTGGCCAATTAATTTCTTTCTATTTATAGTAGAGATGGGGTCTCACTCTTGCTTAGGCTGGTTTCGAACTCCTGACCTCGAGCAATCCGCCCGCCTCGGGCTCCCAGAGTGCTGGGATTACAGGCATGAGCCACCGTGCCTGGCCATTCACTGGTTTCTTAAAGTTTTATTTCTCTGACAGTAGGAATAAAGAGATTTTAGTAGACTGCTATTGTAGTACAACTTCTTTTTCTTTGAATTGGAATGTAAAATAACCCCAGGATTATAAGGAAGTAACTCATACTAAATGATGATATGGAACTATATTAGGGAGGTTAAAGAAAAGCAAGTTGAATATTTGCTTATAGTATTATCAAATAACAGAAAATAGAATACTTTTGAAGTGTACAAAAATCAAGTAGGGAAATTATAGAAAATATTTTTCATTTAAATCTTTTTAATATCTCTACTGCTTATCACAATGGTTGGCATGCAGTGCTTGGCCCAATAATTATTTTAACAAAAGATTGAGTGAATGAATTTCTAGTGAGGGTTTTGGGCTTTAAGATTTTCTGAATTCAGTTTGTTAACCAAGCTCACTCTGAAGTTTGAAATAACTTTGTAATTTTCAAAAAGTATACAAATTACCTTACTTTGTGCTACATAATTTCTTTAAGGAGGGAGATAGGTAAAATGAACTGTTGCCATAGTATAAGACAAGAGATATTATATGGAGAAGATTAGGTTTAATTTGGATAAAAGTAACATAATGCTGGACCATGTGGAGGAAGCTCAGAATAGGAGAGTGCCTGTAAACAACAAAGACAAAATTCATGGACAGACTGATACAACAGACTGAGTTTGTTGGGAATTCAGAAGAGTGTTGCCTCACAGTGTTATTTGTTTACTTTAGAGATACTGTAGCATTTTAAAGCAGCTGTTTATAATTCTGGAACCTTTAAATGTAAAAGGTCTAAAAGTACATTGTAGACTGGTCTTGGTGGCTCACATCTATAATCCCAGCACTTTAGGAGGTCAAGGCAGGAGGATTGCTTGAGCCCAGGAGTTTGAGACCAACCAGCCTGGGCAACATTGCAAGTCTCTGTCTGTACAAAAATAAAAAATAAATAATAAGAAAAATTAGCCAGGAATGGTAGTGTGTGCCTGTAGTTCCAGCTACTTGGGAGTCTGAGGCAGGCGGATCGCTTGAGCCCGGGAGTTGGAGGCTGTAGTGAGCTATGATCATGCCACTGTACTCCAGCCTAGACAACAGAGCAAGACCCTGTCTCTAAAAAAATAAAATAAATAAAAGGTGTATTGCTAAAGTCAGCACAAATATAACAGCTTCAGGTAACAGGAAGTTTAATGCTACCTTTTCTTCCACTTTAATGATAAAAGGATCTAGGAAACTTTTGCTGCTATAGACTTTTCCTTTTTACCTTAGAGGTGATACTCTTTGGAGTCTCCCTGCTCCTTTCTGAAGGTTCTTTACCTGGCTTCAAATAGTTTCCTTACACATATATACGTGGTACTCAGACAATCCCTGCAGGTCTCTGGAATTTTCTCTTGTGCAGCTTTTTCTGGTTCTCTTCCCTGCAAATTCTAGTCATTTTGACCTCCTCAGATGAACTGTGTCTCTTCACCTGAGGGAGACTGTTAACCTTCCCCTGAACCTTCCTCCCAGCCACCACTGTATCCTGGAAACTTTCTCCTGGCAGTAAGCTGGGGTATCAGGAGGACTCACCTTATCGGTTTCTTTTCTCAGAGATCACTGTCACCTGTGCTGCCTGTTGTCTAATGTCCAAAAATTGTGGTTTTATAACTTTTGTTTCTATTTTTAATTATTTAAGGTGGGAGAATAAATCTAGTCCCTGTTACTATCATGCCCAGAGGTAGAATGTCTTCCTTTTCTCTTTAAGGCTCATATGTGTATGAAATTTACATTAATTTTATTTTGTTAGAATTAGATAGACTATAGAAATGTAGACTTGCAGTCCTCTAAGCCCTTAATATACAGTTTATCTACATGTTTATTAAATTGTTTCTGTTTGATGGAAGCTCTGAACTGAACTTGGTGACAGTACGGCAAGGAAAAAAGTATGGTCCTTGTTCATGCATTTGCCTTTGTGTTAGACTAATCCTAAAAATGTAACAGTTGTGTAGCTGGAGTGTTAAGATGTGATAAGTAAGATTTCTGTGTTTTCCCAGTAATGTGAATGTTTCTATCTATATGCTATTTACATTTGGGTCAGTTTAATAAAACTATGTTATAGCTGGGCAGGCAGAGAGGAAGCATTCTTTTTGTAGTAGCAGTACATTTATTCTGAGTAATAGAGCAGAATCATAATGCTGAGACTGTATAATTTAGCTCCTACATTTTATGTCTGAGAAGAATTAGGCTCAGAAATATCTCTTTTGAGACAGAGTTTCACTCTCTTGCCCGGGCTAGAGTGCTGTGGCGTCAGCCTAGCTCACAGCGACCTCAAACTCCTGGGCTTAAGCGATCCTCCTGCCTCAGCCTCCCAAGGCTCAGAGATATTAAGCTCATAGAACTAGTTAGTACCAGAGGTGGAACAGAAGCCCGGATATTCTAATTTCTAGTTTAATGCTTTTTCCATTTAATCATGCTGACCTAAGAAAGTCCTTGCACTCAATAAGCACCCAGAGACATGTGCTATGCTTCCTGTTCCTCCTGGTCCTGAACAAGTAGGATTCAGGAACTTGAGGCCCCAGCCAGCCTGCTTGCTTGCAAGCTTCATTCTGTGCTGTATAAACACTGCCACAGTTTTGACATGAATCGAAGTATTTAACTGGTATCTTTGAACACATTGTGCATGCATTGCCCTAGGTCCTAGCACAAGGCATGCCATGAGTGATTGGAAGGCGGTTGGAGTCCTTGACCATTATTTTGAAAGTTAATATTTATGTTTCAGCTAGAGTGGCTGTGGGCCTGTTTGATATTGACTTGAGTTGCTAAGTAATGTCAGGAGGTCAAAACAATTTTCAGAGATGTGTGGACTGTATCTGATGACAGTTTGGCACTTAGCTTTTATCTCCTTAAGGTGGCCTCCATATTGAACCATGGCAGATTAGTCTTGTTATTTTTAAAAAATACTGAATCTGTTGGGCTTTGGAGGTACAGAAAAGGCAAGGCCACTGTCTGGTACAATTATAGACTGGTCTTTTAGGGACACAGTTTTGAAAAGGAACCTGAGCTTGGCAGTCAAGTTCGTATACACAGAACCGTGTAGGGACAAGAAGTAAAGATAACTAAGATTTTGATTTGTCACCCTTTCTGTTTTTACAGTGAAAGAGATAGAAACTAAAGGTGAAAGAAATTGAAGATGATTTCTTATAATAATCACTATAATGATAGACAGTAACATGCTGGTAAATATTTGACAACC
This sequence comes from Mirza zaza, assembly GCA_008750895.1. Lineage (NCBI taxonomy): Eukaryota > Metazoa > Chordata > Mammalia > Primates > Cheirogaleidae > Mirza > Mirza zaza. The sequence goes on along the minus strand of VSMD01136454.1, from coordinate 34,628 downwards.
AGTTATCTGGCGAAAAAAATCGATTTATAGTACTCATTCATTTGCATGGTGTAAGTATTTATACGATGGCCAATGTCAAGCTACCAAGTTGACGTCACTGAATGTAGAATTGGAGAAGACATACACAGTAGCACAGCATTATATAATGTTTCCACCATACAGATGCAATAGATAGAGGTAAATAAACTCAAGAGCAAAGACAATAGTAAAATGTAGTAAAGCAATTAGTTAAGTGATGAGTTTTTAGTATTTATTATCTTTGTTTTTACTGTAATTTATTTAGTTGAAGGTTTATGCAATTTAATTTTTAACAGTGACTTTAACAACTGGCTAACACAGTTCTGAAAATTCAATAATCAACTCTGTCAAGTTGTTATGAGTTGGCTCTGGCATGCTACTGAAAATAAGTAACATTTACTGAGCATGTACTACCTGCCGGTCATGGTCTGTTTTCTGTGAATTATGTTATCTTCAAAGTAACCTATTGAAAATGATTGAAGTCAGTATTTAAATTATCCCCATTTCCCAGCTGGTAAAATTGAGTTACATAGAGGTTAAATAACTTGCCTATGGTCATAGTTTGGAAGTGGCAGAGCTAGGATTCTAAACTGGGCCACCCGTCCCTAGACTCTGTGCTCTTAACCACCTTGACTTACCCCCTGTTGAGGTTACAGATTTTCTTGAGTGTGAGGAAGTAGTAGTTATGATACATTTTAAGTAAATTACTCATGCTTCAGAATTATCTTATGACTTGTTTCAGTAATTTTTTGGATTTTAATTTACTTGAATTTTATTTATGACAAAATGTTACTGTCCTTAATGTTTGAAATGTTTATATAAATTGACAAGAAAAGCGGTTTTTCTCTTCAGTAGAAAAACAGACCAGAGACTTCAATAGGCAGTTCATAAGAGAAGAACTAACAATGGCCTGTAAACATTGAAGGCAAAGACAGTGTCCATTTTGTTCATTGCTATATTAACCCATCAAGAACAGTGTCCATTTTGTTCATCACAATATTAATCCAACCCTTGCAGAGTGCCTGACACATAGCAGGGCTCTAAAATATTATTTCAGTACCTGTTAATTTTTTACACATTTTAATGAAGGACATATAAAAATTTCTTGTCCTTTTGTTTATACTAAGCTATTTTCTAATGTTATGTTTAGCTTTAAAAAGTGTTTCTAGGCCGGGCGCGGTGGCTCACGCCTGTAATCCTAGCTCTCTGGGAGGCCGAGGTGGGCGGATCGTTTGAGCTCAGGAGTTCGAGACCAGCCTGACCAAGAGCGAGACCCCATCTCTACTATAAATAGAAAGAAATTAATTGGCCAACTAATATATATAGAAAAAATTAGCCGGGCATGGTGGCACATGCCTGTAGTCCCAGCTACTTGGTAGGCTGAGGCAGCAGGATTGCTTGAGCCCAGGAGTTTGAGGTTGCTGTGAGCTAGGCTGACGCCATGGCACTCACTCTAGCCTGGGCAACAAAGTGAGACTCTGTCTCAAAAAAAAAAAAAAAAAAAAAGTGTTTCTGATTATATTATTATACACATTTTATTATTAAAACCTTGTAATTTCAAACAAGGATGTGAAGGTCAAATAAATTACCATTTTCTTAATTAATAATCCATGTATGCTATTTTATATGGTTTCACAAAGTAAAATTGATATTCCTAAATTTAAGAGACCTAAGGGAATTATGAGAAATCTCTATGTAATTTCTAGATCCTTTATGTTAACAGGTGGGGATGTTTTAATGCCTTGAACTGTTTTATCTACATACCCTTCTGAGAAACCGTGTGCCCCGGCCGTTTAGAGACTGATATTTTCCTTTGTGGCTTTTCCTGGTTTGTCATCTCTTCCTCTTTTCTGGTAGATGTTGTTTTAGCCATGGATGTTGTTTTAGCCACTTCAGAGCTCACACTTACTTCTGATGGGTGTTGTGAATTACTTTGAGAAGTAATGAAACATATCAGAACTATGTTTCTGGGGCTGACAGCTGAATTTTGGAGATTAGGAAGTTGAGATTTCTGAATTGGTTTGAAAGAAAGTGTTTTATTTACGTTAATAGACTTGTCACCTTTTGGTATGGATGATCAAGATCTTGCCTTAGTATTTGCTTCTGAAGATAGAGAAGGCAGTAATGGGGAGGGAGAAGAGAAAAAGGGATAAACATTGATTGAATGATGACCCAGGGTCAGATCCAGTGCTAAGTGTGTACATGCATTAATCATTAAAGTAACGGCTTTCTCATTCAGCAATTTGGAAAAAGAGGTTAGGGAGAGGTGGTAGGGAAATATGAAGTCCACTAAAATGTAATCATATTGTTCTATGTGTCACTCATTACATACCAGAGTACTTGAAAACTTTGGGGTCAGCCCCCTTTTCTGTATTCCAAACACATCCCAAAGAAAGTTGGCCAGAATATTGAGTTATTCTGTTTTTGACTGAAGTTATAGTAGCCTATTCTGAGTTTCATGTTGATCAATATATCTGACAATGCAGTATGTCTTATACTAATTCAAAAGAAAAATTAATTATTATTTATTAAAAGTAGTTCATTTGGGAAATGACACATTCTTCAAATTTTGCTACCCATGAAGGGTCGAGTGCTAGCTAGCTGGAGTACAAGTGTGTTTATTGTTGAAAGGGTTAATGATTATTGCTCCATTTGGTCTGTCTTATGACTTCTCATGTTGCCCCAGAGCAATCTATTAAAGGATAAAAACACTGTGGTTTTCCTTATAACATGTACCCATGTTTCCTTTGCTGAACTTCTAGGAGGTGCAGAACCATTTCCGTCCTTCAGTAGTTTTCTTCCTTCCCTCCCTTCCCTTCATAATAGCAGTGGTTCTTGTTTTAAAAAAAATGGACAGTTTTCTCCAGAAGGAAATTGTATTAGTTTCCTACTGCTGCTATAACAAATTACCACAAACTTAGTGACTGAAACAACACAAATTTATGATCTTATAGATCTGGAGGTTAGCAGTCCAAAGTGGACCTCATGTGTGTCAACAAAACTGTGTTTCTTCTGGACATTGTAGGGGAGAGTCCATTGCCTTGCCTTTTGTAGTTTCTAGAGACAGCCCTCATTCCTTGGCTCACGGCTGTCACTTCCAGCTCTGCTTCATTGTCACGTTTTCTCTCACTCTGACCCTCCTGCCTCCCTTTTATGAGGACCTTTGTGATTCCATTGGGCCCACCTGGATAATCCAGAATAGTCTCCCCAATCTCAAGATCCTTAACTTAATCACACTCGTAAAGTCCCTTTTGCCACGTAAGGTAACGTATTCTTAGGTTCTGAGGCTTAGGGTGTGGGCATCTTTGAGGAACTATTGTTCTGCCTGCCACAGACATTTTTAGAACTTTCTGGTAAGATACCAGGTAGCACAACTTTTTCCATATTAGTGGATCATAATGGAGACCAGAGATAGTGTCCACAACCTTTGGAAAAATCATCATGATTTCCTTTTACACAGAATGTGACTTAATAAAAAACAAAATATGACAAGTCTGGCTAATTTGTACTATACTGTTTTGAATAAAGAGAGGGGAAATATTCAAAAGAAATATGGCTTGATATTTTACCATAGAGTTTTGTAATAAAATACTAAGGCTATTGAAAAAAACCAAAAAAATCCTTTTTTCTACTGTATCCATCAAACGTGTTATTTTCACGAATTGCTTTTCAGTTATCCAACCTGCATATATAAAGAACATCTTTGGTTTCATCTGAAAAATAAAACAGCCCTTAGATTCTCTTGGAAAGGCTGTGATACTTTCTCAGTTGATTTAAGTTGTGAAGTTGTCTTCAGAACTATTTAAATTCTTAATCATTTAAGAAAATTATTAGATTGTTAAGGTTACCTGAAGAGAAGCTATTTTTAGAAAGAGAAGCAAATGCTAAAGTGAAAAGTGATAGTCCTTGTTAAGTTTGTAAAGCATTTTTTTCAATATTTAACAACTTTTTAATTTCAAAATATTATTGGTACTAATGTTTTGGGTGTGTGGATTGCTTTTGTAATGCTTGAGTCAGGGCTGTAAGTGTGCCCATCACCTGGATAGTGTTCACTGTACCCCTTAGGTACCTACCTTAGGTGGGTTTTTTTTTGAGACAGAGTCTCACTCTGTTGCCTGGGCTAGAGTGCCATGGCATCAGCCTAGCTCACAGCAACCTCAAACTCCTGGGCTCAAGCGATCCTCCTGCCTCAGCCTCCCAGTTAGGGTTAGGGTTAGGGTTAGTAGGTTAGGGTTAGAGTAGCTGGGACTACAGGCATGCACCACCATACCTGGCTAAGTTTTCCTATATATTTTTCGTTAGCCAGTTAATTTATTTCTATTTTTAGTAGAGACAGGGTCTCACTCTTGCTTAGACTGGTCTCGAACTCCTGAGCTCAGAGGATTCACCCCCCTGGGCCTCCCAGAGTGCTAGGATTACAGATGTGAGCCACCACGCCCTGCCCTTAGATAGGTTTTTGCCCATCCTCTTCCCCCCTCCCCCCTGCTTGATTTCCACTGAGTTTTACCTCCCTTTGTGCATGTGTGTGCTCATCAGTTCTAATTTAATATTTATAAGTATTTTTCAAAGGCCTCTCCCCCCGCCTTGTTAAAAAAATATCTGTTTATTCCTTATACTTTTTTTAAGTGGCTTAAAACAACACCCATTTGTTATCTCATAGTTTCCATGTGTCAAGAGTCTGGGCATTGCTTGGTAGGTGAGTTCTCTGCCCAGGGTTTCCCAAAGGCTGCTTTTGTACTTGGTTTTAGAGCAGTGTGAAATTAGAATCAAGCAGAAACTACAAAGATCCTTGGTAAGAGAGACTATTAAAGCTAAATATGAACATTATTACTAAAAAGTTATACTTTACAAAGACCATGACAAACATATAAAAAGCAAAAAAAAAAAAAAAAAAATTAAGCCCATTTAAAATAGCTTTCTCCTTATACTCTAATTATGAACATAGGAAATTTGAAATTAATGGAAACACAGATGAACCAGACTGAATTTTGAGGCTTGTTGAGTGTTTCTTGCTAACTACCATAAACTCAGCCCTGCACACAATAGGGGATGCCTTTGGTCCTGTTTATTTCATAGATAAGGCTTGTTAATAAACTGCCAGGATGCTTACAATGAGTGACCAGAGTGATTACAAGAGTGCTGTTGCTATGCAGTTGAACCACAGGCCTGTAATAATGCATTAGGGACAAAGATAAGTGTCCTTACGCATGCCATAGCTCTAGGGTCCTCTCCTAACCCTCTTTCTTGGCTGAATCTGTGGCAAGAGGATGCAGCCTCCTCCGTGTGCAAAGTGGGCTATATGAAAGAGGCTATAGAAACTATAGGTCTCACTATTCTCCTGAAGGAGCATGAAAGTACTTTTTGCATTAATTCGGTTTTACAGGAAACTAAAAAAATATCAGGTGAGCAGTTTCCCAAGGTACTTAAATTTTCACCAGCTCATTAACCCCTATGACTTTGGGTTTACCTTGTTATTGAACTGAATTCATTACATGGGGATATAAAACTGGAACGAAGGCAGTCTTAGGGAGAAAGCGACAAAGATATTAATGAAACCAAGGGACTGCTCCTTTCAGGGTATTTACTATTTTACCCTAAAGTTGCCCCTTTGGTCAAAACTCAGACATGCTCTGAATAAAATAGACATTTTATTCCTAGAACCCTAAATTCTCATGGAAAGCAGAGGAAAAAAGAAAAGCAAAATAAATTGCTCGATCCTAATTTTTTTTTTTCAGATTCAGAGCATAAGATCATGAACTTTCATCATTTTGTTAGCAAGGACTCAAATTGTATGGAATAATCGTTGTGTCCAAAATGCCTATGCCTGTTTAGATGCTAGCAAATAGTAGATGCTGGTAAAAATACATTTTCGATAACAATCTTGCAATGCTTTTCATTTAATATAGTTGATAATATTGTTTGACTCATCATTGGCTGAAATATTTAAATTAGAGTGGGAAATCAAATGTTTACAATATTTTATAATATACTTTCAGGATTAGCTGTTCCAGTTTGACCTCATTCGCACTCCTGGTGTGCTCTGCAATGGCTCAAGCTCTGAACTTAAGGGAGGCAGAGGTGCTGGGACTTGGGCTTCAGAGTTATCTTCCATTCCCCTCTGTGGGGATCATCTTTAAAGGGCATGGGCACAGACCTTTCACCCAGTTCTAAAAGTGGTGGAGCACTTCTACAGTGATTTAAAAATTGCTCGAATCGGTCATATTCCTTTTTGGAAAGAGGTGACAAACTCATACCAGATAAATACAGTGCTTAATTAATTTTCCCAGTGCAGACATGATATAAATATACTAAAGCTGTCCTGACCTGTAAAAATAAAATGGATATCAATGGCCCACATTTAAAATTTGCATTTATATACCTTGGTGGTGGTGGACAACTATAGATAAAATAAAAACAAGTCTTATATTAATATATATCACACATCATAGGGGGCTGTGTGCATTGGCCTTATGTGCTTCTGTTTTCTATTCCATCTTATTCCCCTCCCTGCCTTCCCCTTTTAGGCTAACATTTCAATGAAACTTACTGCTTGCCAAGTATCGTTCTTAATGCTTTACATGTATTAAATTAATCTGCATCATAACCCTATGAGGTAAGTGTCATAATTCTCATTTCATTAACGAGGAAGTGGGTGCACAGAAAGGATGAGCGACTTGCCCAAAGCCACACAGGGATAATGAGTGGCAGAACTGTGATTTTGCCAGACTGTTGGGGTTTGCAGCCCTTCCTTCCTCAAATCTCATCTACACTTTATTGCCTGTGTTTTTGCCACTATCTACTTCTAATTTATCTTGATGTAATTTCGTAAGTGACTTCAAATCATTTTTGAAACATGGTGGGAGTACCAATAAACAAATAGGTAAAACCCTTCAGCATACATTTTGCCTTTAATGGTTATTGTTCAGTAATATTTTGATTCAGCAATGAAACCTCTCAGATATAAGGTACCTTGACCACACAGGGGTCCTCAAACTGTTTAAACAGAGGGCCAGTTCACTGTCCCTCAGACTGTTGGAGAGTGCGCACTGTGGGCCTGGGACGAGTCGGCTGCTAAGCAGGACAGGCAGCGGTGGCAAAAACACCCAGCGGGCCGGATAAATGTCCTCGGTGGGCGGCATGTGGCCCACGGGCAGTAGTTTGAGGACGCCTGGTCTTAAGAGTAGAGAATTCGTTTTCCATGTTTGAGGATTTGCTTTTGCTCGATCTGTTGGGTGGTGCAATTTGCTTTCTCTTTTCTGAAAGCACAGCTGTGACTGTTGCTGGGACAAATGCTGCGGGAGGGAACTGGTGCATTATGAGCAGGGTGGAAGAGATCCGCCTCAATTGCGTTTTCTTTGGTCCGTGGTAGACTTGATAGGAGGTAAAATCCTGCTCTGAAGGACTGTTTAGCGGCAGATGCTATTTCTGTCACCAGGACGGTCTCTGCTAATTTTTAATGCAGTGACATCCCCAAATAGAAGCATTCTGTCATTCCCTCAATCCTTCCATTTGTGGAAGGATTTCGATCAAAGAATGTTTTTGCTTTTTATTTATTTCGTGAGACATAGCATCATGTTTCATACAAAAATACCTTGCATAATAGTAAAAATAAGATTTAACAAAGCGAAGTAGCTTGTTTTCCACATGAGTTTCTTACTTTAAAAATGAAGTCAAGTAGACAAATACCTTCCTTATGTGAACCTATATTTGTTTATGTAATAAATGTAATAATAAATGATAATGTGTAATTTTGTCTGGATGATGTGACCATCACAATTATTGCATTCTTATTCTTATTTACTTATTTTTTGGGGGGGATCAACTTATTTTCGAATTAATGATACAAAAAACACGTTTAGACTTAGTAATTTCTTTAAATGAGTAATGAAAGATACTTATTTTTATTTATTTTATTTTATTTGGCTAGATGGTAACATTTATTTTCTTTCATGGTTAAAATAAGATAGGTCTATTTTAATACAAATGAGGTTCTTAATGATTTAAGTTTTAATCTTTTGGGGTATGTAAATTTGGATCCCCAAGAACACCATTATAAGGAAGCTCCAGTATAATGGATTAGAAAATTTTACACAGAAGGAAAAGAACTGTAAAAACAGATAATAAAATAATAAGGACCAACCACAATAACTCAATGTCATCTTTGAATTTTCCTACTTCCTTTCTTATAGCCAATTGTACATTAAGAACTATTTTTCTGAAAAGTATCTCCCAAATTTGTACTTTAATTTTTTTAAATAGTAAGATACTAGTTATATTTATTTATTTTATTTGTAATGTAGTAAAACATTGTTGGAGGATAAAAGAGCTGGAATATTTTAAGTGTTTCTTTGTAGTTTCCTTATGCAAATATGTATTTCTAAGAAATAGCATAAGAATTCAATATATTAAAATAGAATTTTAAAAAGTATTTACTTTATAAGTGAACATTTCAAATAAAATGAGAATATTTTCATCTGGGATTATAATATAATATTTAATATGTGTTACTCTAAGATTTGAAGATACTCAAACATGTTGTGACTGTTTCAATCCAATGTTTTATAGCAGAATTTGGGGTTTTTAATAATCTCTCACATTTAAAATATTTGTTCATTTTATTTAGCATAAATGGTTCATAATATTAAAAGCAATTTTCTTGGCAAATTGATATTAGTTTAGTTTTCCCATTTGGAACATACTGTCCTTTTTAAGATTTATGTTGGGATATTTTCTTCTTCTGTGTTATTTGGTTCATGTTTCAGGTTTATTATTTTAGACTTTTTTCTGAAAAGTTTTATTTTAGAATTATTAGTAAATTCTTATATTAGTTAGAATTAGTTATGACATGATTAAGATGTTTCTTCTACTTCTGTCTTTTTAAGCAGCTAAAAAACATTTTTGAGTTTATTTTTAAGAGAGTAATGTTAGTTTCAAACAAAGAAGAAAAACCTAATTTTAAATTAAGCTGTTCAAAAGACATGTCACTCACATTATATAACTGCTAAGAATTTTTATTTGACCTTTATTTATATCAGTTACTGTAATCATTAAGAAGTACAGGATATTTGCTTTTTTCTTACCAAGGAACTTAAATTCTAATCACATTATGTATTTGTAAAGACGTGAGTGCTTTCACTTGTTTTCGACATAGCCTTGACTTTGATATATCAGACTGTGGCTTGCTGAAAATGAGGAAGACCTTTGACAGGTCACCATGTGTCAGGGAGATGAGAAAAGGGGGCTGACACAGCTTTATCATCAGCTTGTAGTTCACATTAAGTTTTTTTTTTCTCTCCATCTCAAATGAAGGACGGTATCCAATTTACAAATGGATTTGTTTCAAAGTTTCTTTTTAAATTGCCTTTCTGGACCTCATAATAGCATGTTTCCTTAACAGGTTCTGTTGGGCAGCCAAGGCTTCATATTGATGATACTACAGCATCCCATGGTTCTTGTAGGAAAAGTATATCCCTTCTTTCCATTCGGAAAATCCAGACACGTGGATGCATGACCCATTTCCTTCTGGTAGCGTGGGGAGAAGAGCTGGCTTTTCTCTGGATCCCTCGCTGGTGTCAGCTGAGACTTCCCTGCCATACTTTTTCCTACCCTGTGCTTCCTACTTCCTCTCTCAGGTTGGGGCTGGGAACATGCTTCCTTCCCATCCTGCTTTCTTTGCCCCCAGATCCGCAGCTCTGCTGGGTCACCCTGGCAGCTGCAGGGGGAGGCAGGGCTTCTAGTTGGTCAGGAACCCTTGCAGACCTGATGTGTTCTAGCCTGAAGGGGGGCTGCTGCTTGTTCTGTTTGATGAAGACAACACGATGTAGCAGTAGGAATAAAACACTTGGAGTCAGAGTACCCTGGAGTTAGCCTGATGCTGTTATTTCCTTACTGGATAAATCACTCACCTGTTTTTGTTTGTTTGTTTACTGTAGTGGTGGTGGCAGGAGTTTAGTGTAACTGCTGAGTAGGTTGCATTAGGTTACCCCTGGTGTCCCTTACTGCTTTCACATTATATGCAGTGATCACATATTTCAGAAAGGGGTTTACAGATGATTAGGTTCTTAAAGGGTGAGAAAGATGAGATTTTTTTTTTTTACATGGAATATAGAAACTTTTAACTGTGGTTGAACAAGAAACTCCTTAGAATTAAGGTGTTTGTAATTGAGTATATTATGAATAACTATACAATCTTGTTGTATTACCAACAAAATGCCTTGATGTCTGGTGGGGGTGGTATCCTGGGGTATATAAATATAATAACATTATACCCAAAATGTGCTCCTTAGCAGTTTACAGAAAGTACAGGTTGTCATTCTTTTATTTTCTGTAGTCTAGCACATTCAGTGCTACTGGGAAACAAAGATATAAGAACATGAATTAATATTGATAAATAAAATTGCTATATTAAACATTCCTAAAAATTTGCATTTCAAAATTTAAATGGTTTATGGAATTTCTTAGGTGAAAATAAAGCAGATTTAAAAAAAATTATACTCTTATGATTAAAAATCTATCTAATTTCTATCTAAAATATATCCATCTCTTTTCCTGTCCTAATTCAAGGTGGTAGACGTAACTGAGCTTTCTTAAGTATTTTGCCACAGAGCGAGTCATCGATGGGGACATTTACTATGATTTTAGCAGCTGTCCATGTGGAAGGTGGGAGATTAAGCTCAATGTGTGTAGATACTAGCCAACAAACAATTTATCAAACATTTTAATAATTTTGATTTTTTTCTTTGAAAGTAGAGCTCTGAAGGATAATATAATACATTGGAGGCTCTAATTTGTTTGGTTTCCAACATTTTACTACATAAAAATACAGTATTTGTAAGATGGCAATATTCAGTTTAAAATTTAATTTATGCTACCACCCAGATGGTTAGGTTGTCAAACAGAGTTGTTTCATATTGTACCGAAAGGTTTGCATACCTTTTATCAGACTGTAGACAGCACCCTGACAGAAGAAGATGCTAGGAGCATCTAGAAGTTATGCTTCACTCAGGGAGAGGCAGTTGAGATTTGTTCCCTGGTACTAACCCCATTCCTTGAATACTTGTGACTGATGGGATTGCACTGGAGTGGGAGAGAGAGAAGGAATTTGGGGTGGGGTGGTATCGTGGAGACTTAAAGGAGAGCACAAAGAAACAGAGCACGGGGCAAAAGAGGGATGAGTGCCTTTCAAGAGAGGGTGGGGACATTTGGGAGGCGTGAGCCCATAGTGTAGGCAGTCCTCACGCAATCCTGCCTCCCAGCTGTTCCCTTTGCCATTAGATGCTGAGTGATTTGACTTTCCGGGCCTCTGGAAGGCGGCGGGCGAGTGGGCAGGTCTTGGGGCACGATGGGAACCACATCAGATACTCCGCATCCGCCATCCTATTAGGTCTCATGCAACAAAACTGCCAACTGCCCATAATTCAGAATTTACTGAAATCCCTATCACTGACTAATAAACACAGACTGCCAGCAGGTGGTAGAAAATGTTGTCCAGTTTCTATTATTAGATTGTGCTCCATCTGCTAATTATAAAAGTATGGCTGGTTCACTTATTTTAACCTCTCGATTGGAGTCTACTAAGGGAAAACAAATTGTAGACCATGTCTTACTGGTTATGGGAAATCAAATTTAATTTGAATAGCGATTAGTAAATAGAATGATATTTTATGCTGATTCTAAGTAGCCACATACATAATTTTCTTTATTAGAAAAGGTTGGTTAGACTCAGTTGTATAATAATTTCATTAATTTAGAAATGATCCCAGGATATTAGGTAAATGGTAGATAATTTTTTTCCTTCTCCGTGAGTTTTTTTGTAAGAATGGAAAACATGAACTTTAAGGTTTTTTTCCTCCACTATATTAGGTATTATTAATTTATTACTGTGGTTTTTATTTCAAATCATTCATGTCTCTGAGTGCTTTTTGTTTTCAGACTTTCTGCTGGAGGATTTAGTAGCAAATATTAACTGTTCCAGCAGAATTCCGAAGACTGAAACAAATTTTTTGTATATTTGAGAAAAAAAAATCAGCACGGACAATCTCAGTTGATGTTTCTTAAAGAAGGGTATTGGTTTTCAAAAGAAACCATAACAAACAGCTATGAAACTTTGCTAGGGTTGGAGTAGAGTCGTTGGGGGTGTTACTCATATGAAGTAATCATAGCCTGGGGTCTGGTTCTTAGTTTTGTAGGTAGAGAAACTGAGTCTTGTTAGTATACCCCACACAGAGTGACTCTTTCTAGGTAAATAAATTGAGATACCTGATGTGTAAACCAAAATGTCAGCTTATTAACATATGGTAATAAGAATGAAACAACCAAGTGGATTGGACATTCATGCTGGATAGAAAACTAGTGCATTTTCCACATTGGAGGAGCTATATGTGAAGCCATGGTGTGCATGGAAATGAGAGTTATTTATTTATTTATTTATTTAAGACAGTCTTGTTTTGTTGCCCAGGCTAGAGTGAGTGCTGTAGCATCAGCCTAGCTCACAGCAACCTCAAACTCCTGGGCTCAAGCAATCCTACTGCCTCAGCCTCCCAAGTAGCTGGGACTACAGGCATGCGCCACCATGCCCGGCTAATTTTTTCTATATATATTAGTTGGCCAATTAATTTCTTCCTATTTATAGTAGAGATGGGGTCTCGCTCTTGCTCAGGCTGGTTTCGAACTCCTGACCTCGAGCAATCCACCCGCCTTGGCCTCCCGGAGTGCTAGGATTACAAGCGTGAGCCACCGCGCCTGGCCTATTTATTTTTTTTTTTGAGACAGTGTCTGACTCTGTTGCCCAAGCTAGAGTGCCGTGGCATCAGCCTACCTCACAGCAACCTCAAACTCCTAGGCTCAGGCAGTCCTCCTGCCTCAGCCTCCCAAGTAGCTGCAACTACAGGCGTGCTCCACCATGCCCAGCTAGTTTTTTCTATATATTTTAAGTTGTCTAGATAATTTCTTTCTATTTTTTAAGTAGAGACGGGTCTCACTCTTGCTCAGGCTGGTCTTGATTTCCTGAGCTCAAATGTTCTGCCCGCCTTGGCCTCCCAGAGTGCTAGGATTACAGGCGTGAGCCACCGTGCCCAGCCAGATCATTTTGAAGAACAAAAAATTTTAATTTTGATGAAGTCCAGTTTATCTGTTTTTTCTTTTGTTCTTCATGCTTTTGATGTCATATCTAAAAGGTTTTTGTCTAACCCAAGATTATAAAAATATTTACCTACATTTTCTTCTAGAAGTTTATAGTTTTATCTCTTACATTTAGGAATATGGTTCATTTTGAATTTACGTTTGTATATGGTACTAGGTACATATGCTACTTGCATATGAACATCTGGTTGTTCCAGTAGCATTTATTGGAAAGACTATCTTTTTCCCAGTTGAATTACCTTGGCGCTTCTGTTAAGAAACTATTGACCATATATGGCTGGGTCTGTCTGGACCCTGCTCTGTTCCTTTGGCCTATGTGTCTAGTTTTAAGCCATTACCACACCATCTTGATTATAGCTTTAAATGTTGCAATCAGGTAACGTGAGCCCTACAGTTTTGTTCTTGTACAGAATTGTGTTGGCTGTCCTATTTTTTATTTCCACATAATTTCTTATATCAACTTATAAGTTTGTACAAAAATGTTTTGATTTTGATTGCGACTGTGTTGAATCTATATATCAGTTGGGGAGAATTTAAATGTTAACAATATTAAGTCTTCTGAATACAGTATTTATTTAGATCTCTTTTAATTTCTCTCTGCAATGTTCATAGATATATTATTTTAATGATTAGTAGAACATAGACCTTAGACTCAGGGTTCAAATCATGCCTCCGTCACTTACCATCTCAATGACCTTGAGCAAGTTACTTAGCTTCTGTGAGCCTCAACATCCTCATCTGTAAAATAGGGACAATACCTTGATTTTGTGTAAGGGTAAAATGAAACAATATATATGAAGGGCCTAATATTGTGCCTGGCAAAAAGTTTAGTGTACAGTGAAAGTTAGCTGTTGTCATTACCATCATCATTGTTGTCTTCACCACCAAGCAATGATAGCCTGGTACAGCCATCTCTGCCAAATAGTTATTCTTTCCCAGCGACCAGATGGTTTATAGCAGCTGCTCAGGGCTCCCTTTGTGGTCAACATGGCTGATGAACATTGCCAAGCTCTTGCTCTTTGGACCCCTCTTTTCCCTGTTCCACACTGACCATTCTCCAGCTGTAGCTGTTTACACATTCTTCCTTTGGATCATGGTTAATACCATTGATGAGGCCACAGCTTTCGTTTTCATCCTGTCCAGTCTTCCTTAGATTGTCCAGTCTCGCTTTCTGCTTCTGCTTGAAAGATTTTCTCCTGAGTGTTCATCTGTCACTGTTTGAACTCTCCTATTATGCGTGTTTGTTTAACTTTTATAGTTTTGGGTCTGTATCACAATCACCCCATTTTCCATTTGAGGATTTTGTAGATAAGGCAGTAACTTAGGTTTATTAGGGTAGCAGATTTTAAATGCTTACACAGGATGTATATTTCAAAATCATGACTTATTTATGTGGAAATGGGGAGGAACTGGGTAATATTTTGTTTTAACTTAAACATTTTTAAAAGATGAGATAAAATAATTTGATAATTGCCTAAGTCAGCTTGTGGTTATGGTGTCACTCTCAGTCTTGTGAATTCAGAAGGTCCAGTTCTGAAATGAGAACATTTACCCTCACCCCTGTCCTCATGAGGTTGGCTGTCAGCATTCTCCCTCCCAGGAATCTTCAGGGAAATGCAGAGTAGTTTCTCACAGGAAGGTTTGGGATTTCTGCGTCTGCATGTTGTCCACGTTTTTTGTACAGTCATGATTTACCTTTAGAAAGAGTATTCTGTATTAATATTTGGGACTAAATATTCTACTCTTTTCTGGATCAGCAAATAATCATTCCATTTTATTCAGTATTGGTTTCAGAACAAAATATGCTACTTCCTGACTGTTTAAATCTGGGCAAAGAATGTATCCCATCTGTGCCTCAGTTTCCTTGCTTCTGAAATGGATATTACATTAGTACTCATCTATTTGGAGGAGTAAATTAAGTTCACACTTAAAATAGTGCCAGTAGGTACAGGGTAGGTACTCCATAAATGTCAGCAGCTTATTTTATTCTAGTTGTTTGAAGAGGTACATCCTATGCTTGCTTTATTCAATCAAAACCACTTAGCCAAATTGATGGATTAACCAGTTTCATTCCTTAATCATTCTACTTAACTAGGAAATACTGAGTGGTTTTTTTTTTTTTTTTAATGTGAATCTGCTCGTTTTCACTTAAGAGCTGGTATAATTACTGTAATAGCTCAGAGATAGTCTATTGACCTATTAAACCATAGGTAATATCAGGTTCAGTTTTATTTTTTAAGCTAACATGGAAATTTTGTCTTCAAATACTGAATCTGATTTTCCAAAGATCCTGTGTTTTACCTCGTTTCTATATAAACTAACTGAGTCATAGGGAAGGTATTTGATTTGCTGATAGCCACATAGGAAATCAAAACTCTTGGCTGTCTAGTTTGTTTCTCCAGTTTCCTTAGAAACTGCATGATGGACATGATTTTTAAATTACGGATAAAGTTAGCATAAGAACTCTGTCAATTGTTTAGACCTTATTTTAAAGGCTTAAAAATAATCTATTTTTGATGAATAAATGCTCAGTTATGAATAAGTATATATTTATTTAAGTGTTTAAAATTAAATATAAAAATATGGAAATGATATTTATATAATGAAAACTTTCATAATTTTATACATCAAAGGAAATTTGGTGAAAAGGAGTTCAGAAGTTAAAGAGATAAATATGATTTTACAGTTTTGTACGGTGAATTCAAAATCACTTAAGCAGTCTCAACTGGAAATCATCGAGTTGGCTTACTTAAAGTCTTACAAACATCCAAACAATGTCATTTAGACATGATGATAAGAGAGACATTTATTCAGGACCATAGCACTTGGGGAAAACTTAGCATAAAATACTGCTGGAAAAAAATATCCCTGCAAAGAAAAAATAAAAAGGAAATATAGAGCCGTAAGGTAGAAACCAAAATTCAATTTTCACATGCAAAAATATAGTAGCAAAACTTGCTGATTCTACTTTTTGTCAGTCATGGGGGAAAAATGTTCTTATTTGTAAGGGATTACTGATAATTATTACTGTAACAAGATCTGGGGAAGATCACAGTTCGGTTTAAAACAGTTATGTTTATTTCCTCTGAGCAAATGTGTTTAATGGAACTACGCTAGTGTGGTTGTTAGAACATTGTCTCTTCTAAACAATTATACTATTTCAGTGGAATTTCAGATAAACCTGTATTTACCATCATCAAATTTTAATTGTCAAAAGAGACTAAGATATATTGAGAATTTTTTGGAGCAAGGAACATAATATTTTGTGTTATTTCCTTCTCTTTAAAATAGTGTACAGTATCGATGAGTAGTTTTAGTAGTGCCAAAACAGTTATGTCTGTGTAACTAGTGTCATAATTACCTTAATTTTTTTTACATTTATATTTTATCTTGCTTAATGACACCTTTTCCCAAAACTGTATTTCAAAGTCACTGCAATACCCTGGGTTTTAGAATTTGGAAGTTGTTTAAATCCTTTTTGATAGAACATTCTTAGTTGATCTGTCTGATTACCATGCGTTCAATCCTAAAGGTAAAAATCTAATTGTAGTTAGAGCCCTTGGTATGTTTGCTACTTAATTATGCAATATATATATATATATATATCTCTTTGTGTAGCCTATATCTTGATAGCTTGATTTTATGAATGAAACCTGTAGTTTAAACAATATATTCAAATCCATGTAGTAAAACAAAACCAAAAACAGTAAATCATAATAATTTGGGAGGCTGAATTTGGTCATATGTATAGTATTTAGGAATTTGGGAGATTCAGTGACATGAGGTTGTGACCCTTGACCTCTGTTCTTTGCTTTAATTTATGTGATGAGAAAACTGCCTTCATTTCTAACACCTTAATTCCCACTTTAGGAGATTGAGTTACAAAGGAATTATACCTGTGCTGTTCAGATTTTTCCATGAATCATAGATATTCCTGTGGCAGTGCGTCCTGGGGAATTGTCTTAAAGCCTTAACAAGAAGCATCTTAGAATAAATAATAATAATCTAAATAATCTAAAATAATCTAAAGATCCAGGTTACTGCACTATTAAACAGTATTTGAACTCTTGGCAGGTTAGGATGGAAGCATTGAATTTGACTTTGCTGGCCAGGTTGGTCTACCTGTGACATTCGTATGAGGGGCTGTAGGAGATGGAACAGTATCGCCTACAGTATCTCCTACAGCTTTCTCACGAAAGGGAGCTCTGCCTATGGTAGTCCAGACAATGACTGCATGAAAGTTTGATAATTATATCAAAAGAAAATGGCAGTAGTTAGCTTAAAGAAAAGACATTTATACTGAGCTTGTTCAAAGACTGTCCTACAAATTATTCTGTTTTACATTTTGCAGTCTGCTGAACACTTAAGAAACTGAGGATGTATTTAAGCAGTAGTGTCACTATAATAGAGAATATAATAGTAGAAAGGTAAAAAAAAGAAAACTCTCTGGAAAGCACAGCATCAAATAAAATTGCAGCATAAATTTTGAAAGGGACTTCCAAAGGAATAGGCTGTTTCTAGACACTCAGTTAATATTGTTGCCGTGTTCTAGAGTTAATGGTGAGTATGCCATTATGTTTTAAGAGCACAGGGTTTTATAGTCTTGGCTCTGCCAGGTAACCTCTCTTAAGTTTCAGTCTCCTCACCTGCAAAACATGTATAGCATCCACTTACAGGATTTTTGTGAGAATCAAATGGGATTATATATGTGAAGCATTTAGCTCAGTGCTTAGCACATTACAAACAGCCCCAAAATGTCAGCTAGGATTGCATAGATTCTCATGTCAGCTACAGTAGAGTATTTTGGGTGATTTGTCAGTATTGTACTATCTTTTACTGTACTGTATTCTTTCTATGTTCTGGCCTTCTTAAGAATAATGATTTTCCTTTTCTCAAATTGAATTTTGACCTTTTCAAAAGTCTGGAATTTATTGAAGACAAGGACTTGTCCAATGCTTTATGAATGGGGATGTTTATATTGGGTTGGCTGGCAGCCAGGTGGCAAACAACATTCAAAAGCAGACATAAATTTTTCCCTTTACAAGAGGCCACATGGTGCCTCTTTCCTGCATAGGGCTCCCATGAATATCAATGGGTGTTATGTGTGTAGAGCAAGGGAAAGGTCTTGCTACTAAAAAGTAGGGCAATGTGCTATATAAGATAAATTAGTATGTTCCCATGAGCTCATGCTTTGTCCTAAAAGATGTCTTTGTCTTGAGGTCTTTTAGAGTCTAGCTAGCACTAAGGGTCAATATTTGATATAATTCTCAGTGGTTGAGTCCTACTAGGATGTTTCAAATTTCTCAAAAGACTAGTAGTATTAAAACCCAAACAAAAATATTTATTAAAATTTTACATGCTACATTTTGTTAAAGTGATATTGGGTAAGGAGTTTCCTATTATTACCATATTTAAAAGATTGACTGAAATCTTTTCCCTAAGAATTTTAAGAAAAGTGGTACTTGAATCCATAAAGCTAAGAAAAGTTTTGCTCATTGTCCAGGGAGACCAGAAGATATAATTTTAAGTTTTATAATTTAAGTTTTATAAGTTTTTTAATTATAAGTTTATAATTTTAAATTTACAGAATTCTAGTATAAAAGTTAAATATATATTACTTATGGTATTAATTCATGTCATCATTTATTCTGCTAGTAATGCTTGGTTTTCAAACCTGTTTTTTGATTATTTTTTAAATGTAAAAATTAAATAGATTAACGAAGAAACAAAAAAAATCAAGAAGTATAAATGGAGTACATATTAAGGAATTAGAAATCAGTGTTACTTTCTCCCTTAGTAATTATTGTGTGTCATGTATTAGTAAGATTAGAACATTTAGTAAATTCTATATCATTGCTTCTTTGGACTTACCATTCTGATATTTTTCCCTGCAGCTTCATTTTGTTATATACAAATCCTATGTGAACATGTCAAGAATCTTTGGTTTCTCCATGTAATTATAAAGATGAAATTGTATATTCTGGGGAAAAGAACATTTAAAAACATTTTCTTTGGGCATTTTATTAGAGAAGACATTTCTGACCCTTGCCTGGCTTGTGAATAATACATATCAAGCAAATATTAATACATATTCCAGCATGGAAAATAAAGTTTATAGGGCCCTTTCATATCATTATCTTATTAGATATTCTCAGGTAATGGTATTTCCTTATTTTATAGCATAGGGACCTGAGGATCAAAGAGGTTAAAATGTTTTGCCATACTGGATGAGATCCTAGAACAAAAAGGACATTAAGGAGAAACTGTTGAAATTCATATTAAGTCTGGCGTTTAGTTTTTTAAAAAACTGTGTAAAGGATTAAAAATTGGGGAAAGTTAAGGTGAAAAATTTAAGACAACTGAACAGATGAAAACTTTGCACATGTGGAAGTGAACGTGAGGTTTTAAAAATCATACTGTTGCTTTTAATACAGAAACTTTATAAATAACCTAAATGTGCATCAATATTATAATGGATAAATTAATCATTGTATAATTAGGCAATTAATATTGCATATCAGTTAAGAAAGATGAACTAGAATTGTATCAACAGTTAACTGTAAAAAAGTTCATGTTAGTAAATAAAGCAAGTTACTAATTAAAAACAAACCTTCGAATACTTTTTAAAAAACTGAAATATTATACTATATGTACATGGTTACAAAATTAAACGGTACAGAAGGATTTAAAATTAAAATGAAGAGTTTCAGTTCTCCCTCTTCCCTTTTCCTATCCTGTTCCTAAAAGCCATTTGGAATCATGTTTCTAAGTGTTTCTGGTGGTTATAGGCATATCTTGGAGATACTGTGGGTTTGGTTTCTGACCCTTACAGTAAAGCAAATATCATAATAAAGTGAGTCACACACATTTTTTGGTTTCTCAGTGCATATAAAAGTTATGTTTACAGTATACTGTAATCTGTCAAGTGTGCAATGACATTGTGTCTAAAAAATGAACATACTTTAATTTAAAAATTCCTTATTGCTAAAAAATAATGCTAATAATCATCTGAGCCTTCAGTGAGTCATAATCTTTTTGCTGGTGATGGGTCTTGCCTTGCTGTTGATGGCTACTGACTGGTAGCCATCATGGTGGTGATTACTGAAGGTTGGGGTGGCTGTGGCAGTTTCTTAAAATATGACAACAGTGAAGTCTGTTGCATTGATTGACTTCCTTTCTCAAAAGTTTTCTCTGTAGCATGCAGTGCTGTTTGATAACATTTTACTCACAGTGGAAGTTCTTTCAAAATTGGCATCAGTCTTCTCAAACTCTGCCACTGCTTTCAACTAAGTTTATATAATATTCCAAATCCTTTGTTGTCATTTCAACTATGTTCACAGCATCTTCACCAGGAGTAGATTCCACCTTGAGAAACTATTTTCTTTGCTATTCCATAAGAAACAAGTCCTTATCCGTTCAAGTTAGAGCATGAGATTGCAGCAATTCAGTTACATCTTTAGGCTCTGCATCTAATTCTCTTGTTATATCCACCACATCTGTGATGACCACCTTCACTGAAGTAGTCTTGAACCCCTCAAAGTCATCCGTGAGGGTTGGAATCAACTTTTTCTGAACTCCTGTTAATCTTGTCCTGTGAATCACAAATGTTCTTAATGGCATCTAGGATGGTGAATCCTTCCCAGAAAATTTCCAATTTACTTTGCCCACATCCATCAGAGGAATCACTACTTACGGCAGCTATAGCCTTACAAAATGTATTTCTTAAATAAGAAGACTTGAAAGTCATAATGGCTCCTTGATCTGTGGGCTGCAGAATGGATCTTGTGTTAACAGGTGTGAAAACAACATTAATCTCCGTGTGCATCTCCATCAGAGCTCTTGGGTGATGGGACACATTCTCAATAAACAGTAATATTTTGAAAAGAATCTTTTTATGAGCAGTGGGTCTTAACAGTGGGCTTAAAATATTCAGTAAATCCTGCTGTAAACATATGTGCTGTCATCCAGGCTTTGTTGTTCCATTTATAGAGAACAGGTAGAGTAGATTTAGCATAATTCTTAAGGGCCCTAGGATTTTTTGAATAGTAAATAAGCATTGGCTTCAACTTCAAGTCACCAGCTGCATTGGACCCTACTAAGCGACTCAACCTGCCCTTTGAAGCTTGGAAGCCAGGCATTGACTTTTCTCTATGGAAAGTCCTAGATGGTACCTTCTTCCACTAGAAGGCTGTTTTGTTTCCACTGAAAATCTGTTGTCTAGTGTAGCCACATTCATCAGATATCTTAGCTGGATCTTGCTGCAGCTTTTCTGTAACACTTGCTGCCTCACCGTGCACTTTTATATTACGGAGGTGGCTTCTTTTCTTAAATCCCATGCACCCACCTCTGCTGGCTTCAGACGTTTCTTCTGTAGCTTTCTTACACCTCTCTCAGCTTTCACAGAATTGAAGAGAGTTAGAGCCTTGCTCTGGATTAGACTTTGACTTAAGGGAATGTTGTGGCTGCTTTGATCTTCTATCTGGACCACTGTAACTTTCTTCATATCAGCTGTAAGGCTGTTTTACTTTCCTATCATTTGTGTGTTCACTGGAATAGCACTTTTAAGAACTTTTCCTTTGCATTCACAACTTGGCTAATTCTTCGGCACAAGAGATCTAGCTTTCAGCCTGTCTTGGCTTTTGACATGTCTTCCTCACTAAGCTTAATGATTTCTAGTTTTTGATTTAAAGTGAGAGATGTGTGCCTCTTCCTTTCACTGGAACACTTAGAGACCATTGTAGGGTTATTATTTGGCCTAATCTCCATATTGTTTTGTCTAGGGAATAGGGAGGCCTCAGCAGAGGGAGAGAGATGGGGGAATGACCAGTTGGTGGAGCAGTTAGAAAACACACAACATTTACTGATTAAGTTTGCCATTCTGTATGGGTGTGGTTTGTGGTGCCCCAAAACAATTCTGACAGTAACATCAAAGATTACTGATCATAGAATGCCATAACAAATATAATAATAATGAAAACGTTTGAATATTTTGAGAATTACTAAAATGTGACTCATAAACACAAAGTGAGCACATGCTGTCGGAAAAGTGAAGCCAATAAACTTGCTTGACTCGGGGTTGCCACAAACCTTCAGTTTGTAAAAACTACAGCATCTGCAAAATGCAGTAAAGCAAAGTGTGGTAAAAATGAGATATGCCTGTACTTCCATGTGTCTAAATAAAATGTTCATACTGTGATTTAAAAAAAATATTCTGTCTGCAGATATCTGGCTATTAATTCCTGTTGTGATGGATGAAGATTTACCCTGCTTGTATTCCCCTTTCTTTCCCTCTTTCTAATATTGTTACATTACTATAGGATATAACAATATTTAATTTTTTTGTAATTTAGTTTTTTTGTAACTTTCAGTTTTTATCCAATTGTTTATCCACATAGTTGAAAAGTGACATAGCTCTACAGCGCTTATCAAATCCATAACCATTCACCCCAACCACCCCCAACCATTGCTTGCATTCCAGAGACAAGTAATTGAGACTTTTGGCTGTTTCTTTAAATCATATCACTAAATATTTGCATCCATTGAAGTACAGAGTAAAAAAAACTATTATGTCACTAAATAAAATATTTTTAAATCTACTTTTTGATTTTATGTTTTATGCACTGTTTGGTTTCTTCTCTGCGAGGTTAGTGTTTAGCTCTCTCTCATCCCTTCTACCGCCAGACAGGTCATACTCCCCATTCTTTGTCCTCCCAGTGTAGTTGTGGCATTCGTTTGTCTAGGTCAGTATTCCGTGACTTAGTAAATGCTATTCACAGCTGAGGCATGAGTGTAATATAATGACTTTGTCTTCCTTGCATAACTCTTTGTGTTCTCTGGAGTTAATAATTATCCTGCTTCTTTGCTTAGTTTTCTGTTCCTAGCACACATCCCCAGTTAAAACTTGCTCTACAAACATCCAAATACATCAGTTATTTTATCTTTTTGCATCTCATTCTCACAGAACCTTTTGAGCTGTTCTTTTCTGGGACACAGGTAGCCATCGTTCTGGGGATACCATTTGCCTGTTTCTGTGCTAGATCCCTGTTTGCTGGATGTCACGTCCTCCTCTTTCTAGGTTTGCAACCTTGTCTTGGTGAACTAGCTTCTCGAGTAGCACCGTGAGGAAGGATGCATGGAAGAGAAATTTTGTGAGACCCCAGTGTTCTGAAAAAGTTTTTATTTATGCCTTTGCACTTAGTTGGTAATATCTTGGTTGGAAATAATTTTTCCTTAAGAATTTTGAAAGCGCTGATCTGTTCTCTTCTGTGTTCACTGTTGATTCTCCCTTCTCTTCCCCCTCAACCCCTCTTTTTGGCAGTTTTAGGGTATTGATTCTCAATCTTGGCTCCACTTTAGAATGATCTGGGAATGTTGACCACATCTTGGTTATGAGAGATTTTGAAGTAATTACTCTGGAGTGGAGCCCGAACATAGGTATTTCTGAAAAGTTTCCTAGGTAATTCTAATATATGACTAGCAATTGAGAACCACTATTTTCTTTGTCTCTAATGTGCTGAAATTTCATGGTGATGTGCTATGACGTGGGTCTGTTTTCATCCATCATGCTGGGCACTTGATTGTTCCATCAATCTGGAAGTTTATATTCTTTAATTTTGGGAAGTTTTTGATTTCCTTTCTTCCAGCTCTCCTATTATTCTGTTATTTCTTAAATCTTCTATGTGTAGGCCTTCTGCTTGTCTCTGCTGCAATTTTCTGTAGCTTTTTCCTTTTGTTTTGGTTTCTAAGTGATTTTCCTCAGTTTGATCTTCCAATTCTTCCATTGAGTTTTCTTTTTCTATTATATTTTAATTTTTCTAAGAACTCATTTTTATGTGCTGATTATTCTGTTTTTATGGCATCATATGTGTATTTTATGGATGCAGTATTTCCCCTCTTCTTTAAGGATACTACACATTTTTTGTTGAGTTTTTCCCTCTCTTCCCAGCTGTGTTTCCTCTAAATTACTTTTAAAAAAATCTATTTTTTAAAATTTAAAATTTGTTTTAGTTACTTTATTTATTTACTTTAAAATTTATTTTAGTCTCCTGGTTTTCATATTTGGGGCTTTCTTCAAAAGCCTTCCTTGGCTATATATCTAGTCATGTTTAAAAACTAATTATGGATGGTATCTATGAGGTGGATTGTCAACTTTAGACTTTACCGTAGGACTATCTGGCTGGGCTATTGCAGTGAGGAAACTTCTGGTATTAGAATCTTGTAGTATTATATTTTTTTCTTGGACTGGGCAGATTCCCCAGAGAATACTCTTTTCAACTCCACCTTTGGGAGCTGAGTAGGCAGGAGATGGTTGGAAGATGTTAAATGTCAGTATGTGAATGTATGCTTAGTTTGCCTTTCTCTTTTTTTTTCTTTTTCTTTACATTTTTTTTCTTTTAATTTTTGTTTTCTTCATTTTTTTTTTCTGCATATATCCTTGGTATGCCTTTCTCATTTGTGTTTCTTGCTACACAGATTGGAGACCCTCTCTCTTTTACTGTCTCCAGAGAATAAACCTCCAGCCTTTTGGGAGTTGGGCAGTTATTTAAGGGAGGGGAATCTGCTTCTTAGACTTTTGCCTTCTGTATCAAGGCCCACCCCACCCCGGATCTCATGGTGACCTGGTGCTGTCCATTTCCGGTGGGGTTTTTGGGGGATTTCAAGGTGTCAGTCGTCTTGCTTCTCTAGCATTCCTGGCTGCTGACTTAGGATTCACTTGTCCCTTAAGTCAGGTGCCACTTGTTCTTTGGCTTTCCAGCTCCCAAATATTATTCTTACCAACTCCTTGTTTTTAGGGGTGTTTGCTAAAAACAAATCCTATGACTGTCAATGTAATGTGTTTTCAGGAGAAAAGAGGTGAGCTGTGAGCTCATCTGCTCTATGTAATTAGAACTGAATAATGTGATTGCGATAAATAAAAACTAAAGAGATGGTGAAAGGCCTCATATTGTCATAATGATTCTATTTTGTATGTCAGCTCTGAATATCAGTGAAATTATTTGAGGTGTATGTCTGCAGAAACCTCACAACAGCTCATATTTTGTGTTCTTTAGTGGTGGATCATGCTGCAATCAGTGGGACTGAAAATTAAATTTGGAAAAGATATTTAAATTCTTCTGTTGCAGTGTAGGTTGACAGCCTGGATTAAAATAAAATGTTTGCTTTAGAAACCCTAAAAATGCTATGTTGGTTTCAACCAAAAACTTGATTTTTCTCCTTAGATCAGTCATGACTATATTAGCATTTTAAGCATTGTTTTCTCAGTACCATTTACAACTCAACCAGATGTCACAAAGAATATTTAGAAATTATAGCTCATTTCCATTCTTTTATTGTACATTTAAAATATAAACTCTACAATGTAATGTTTCATTTTAAGATCTTTTTCTTCCCCTAGGGTATTGATAACAGAGCATTTTAAGAAACTTTTAACAAAAATACTGTTTTTTTACAAATTGATTATCATTACTTATCTATCAGAGACAATGTGTACATTCGTCACTACATATTCATGTAAATTTAGAAAGCCAGTCTGAAATTTTTCTTGGACTAAGTAAAAGCCAGATTTAAAATTTTTATACTACCAGAAACAACCATCTAACATTTTTTTTTCCTCTTCAAAAGCAATGTTCTTGTCTATCTCAGAAATTCTTTCGTTGTTAGAATTCTGTGTATAGTTTGAGAGAACTTCAAACTATTTAATGATTTTATGTTGAAAAACTTAAAATCTATAGAAAAGATGAAAGAATAGTTATATAAACACTGTGTATACCCTTCCCCTCATTTCACTGATTGTTAGCATTTTGCTGCATTTGTGCTTTGCCTCTTTCTATTTTCTGAATTTTTACTGAACCATTAAAAATTAAGTTTAGCCGTTTTGACATCTTGTCCCTAAATAATTAAGTATGCATGTTGTCAGAATGAGGATGTTCTTTTACATAATCACAATACAGTTTTCAACCCTAAGACACAATTCTATTATATAATACCGTCTAACATATAATATCCATTCTTTCCTGATTTTCCCCAACTTTTAACTCCCTGCTCTTCCCCATTCCAAGGCACCAAGATGCAAATAAGGATCACACATTGCATTTTGTTGGGGTGGGTGTGTGTGTGTGTGTGTGTGTGTGTGTGTATAGTTTGTTTTATTCTAGAACAGACCCCTTCCTCACCAGTTGTCTTATAGAATGTCCCACAATCCGGATTTGTCTTATTATTTCCTCATGGTTGGATTCAGGTTAAACATTTCTTGGCAAAAATATTAACACAGATGATGGTGGTTACTAATGATTGTATCACATCAGGAGGCACATGTCAGTGTATCTTAATAATGATGGTGTTAAATTTGATCATTTATCCGGGCATGGCGGCATATGCCTGTCCTCCCAGCTACTCGGGAGCCTGAGGCGAGAGGGTCGCTTGAACCCAGGAGTTTGAAGGCAGCCTGGGCAACATAATGAGACCCTCTCTTAAAAAAAAAAATAATAAAAAATAATAAAATTTCTCTCTCTCCCTTTCTCCACTCTCTGAGAGTGGACATAGTATTTGTTATTTTTCTTTTTTTCAATTTTATTTCTTTTAGCGACAAGGTCTCACTCTGTTACCAAGGCTAGAGTGCAGAGGCATCATCAGAGCTCACTGCAGCTTCCAAGTCCCATGCTCAAGCAATCCTGCTTCAGCCTCCTGAGTAGCTGGGACTACAAGCACAGGTCACCATGTGTGACTAATTTTTAAATTTTTTGTAGAGACAGTGTCTTGCTGTGTTGCCCAGGCTGGTCTTGAACTTCTGGCCTCAAGTGTTGCCATTACCTTCCAAAATGCTGGGATTACAGACGTGAGCCACTATGCTTGCCCTGTTATTTTTTTCTTGCCTAATGTGTCATTTCTTTCTAGAATGTGTCGAATGTGCTTCTAAGTGGCAAATTTTGGTCTAGCCAGTGGAGTGAAGTTGTATACCATGTAAAGTAGCAATATCCTGTCTCCTTTTTTTTTTTTGTATATTTTTAGTTGGCCAATTAATTTCTTTCTATTTTTAGTAGAGACGGGGTCTCACTCTTGCTCAGGCTGGTTTCGAACTCCTGACCTTGAGCGATTCGCCTGCCTCACCTTCCCAGAGTGCTAGGATTACAGGCGTGAGCCACTGCACCTGGCCCTGTCCTCTCTCCTGATGAAAGAATTGGAGTTTTTTGTGTCAAGAACTCCTAATATAGGGTTTAATTATGTTTGTGAACATTTGTAAATAAGCATGGTTATTTTACATAGTAGCGTTATTCACAATAGCCAAGAGGTGGAAGCAACCCAAGTATCCATTGATGGGTGAATGGATAAACAAAATGTGATCTATTCATGCAGTGGAATATTATTCTGCCTTCATAAAGAAGGAAATTAAGACACATTACAACGTGGATGAACCTTGTGGACATTATACTAAATGACATAAGTCAGTCGCAAAAAGACAAATACTATATTATTCCACTTATTTGAAGTATCTAGAGTAGTCATTTTATAGAAGCAGAAAGTAAATGGTGGTTACCAGGGGCTGGGGGGAGAGGGAAATTAGAGTTGTTTTTTAATGAGTATGGAGTTTCAGTTTTGCAAGATGAAAAGGTTCTGGATATTGGTTGCACAACAATGTGAATAGGCTTAATACTAATGAACTACATATTTAGATATGATTAAGATAGTAAATTTTATGCTATGAATTTTTACCCAAATAAAAAATAATAAAAAAATAAGCACAGTATTTTAAAAGGTATCATTTGTATAATAGAGGGTGTGTGTGTGTGTGTATGGATATATCTATCGTTATATATGTTAATGGTTATAAAATACAAATATTTAAAAATTCATACACATATATTTCATATTATGCTATTTCAAACAGTATTGCTGCTAAGACTAAAAATGATATAGTCTTTCTGCAGGACAAGGTATACATTCATGTTGACTCTGAAATTTCACTTTCAAGAATATATCATAAGGAAAAATGAGTATGTACAAAAGTTTAACAAGTATATTGGTCTCAGTACTATTTATGATAATGGTGAAAAGTTGAAAGCAATCATAATTGCTCAGTATTGAGAATTAGCTAAATAGATAACAGTGGTACGTCTATAAACTCATTGAAGTAGAGTGTTACAGAAGTATATCTTGATATTAAAAATATCTAGACTCTGTTAATATTTGAAAAAAGTAGATCCTATGTATAAACGATCCATCTCAACTATCTTAATGCTACATGTTGTACTGTAGCATTAAAACACTTTAATGAAGTGTTTTTCTTGCAAATTATCCTAGCTCTCTTTTTAAAAGCTGGAAACCAACTAATAGATGTATACGTTACTTATATAGTTCAGTATTACATAAGCATATGATTCTCAGAGTTCCTTAAGGAAGAACAACTTAATAGTTTTCTTTATGCCTGTCATAATTAAATTTAAATGTTCAGAGTCCGATTTTTAAGAGTGTATATTTCATGAAAGTTGTGTTTTTCTTCTTACCTAATATTTATTTATTTAATTAAGTTAACATTAGAGTCTCTTTTATAGAGAAAGTTATTAAATGATTCCATGTTAGAATCTAATAGCTATTGGTCTTTTTAACAAAGTATGACATTTATTTGATTGTTAATAACATAATGATCAGGAACTATCCATGGTTAATTATTTAATATTGTGTTTCTCTGTAAGTTTGGTTTTATTTCTGAAGGGTGGAATTCTCCATATTATCTTTTTTGTTATGTATTACACTGTTTCATATTTTTCCATGCTAATCCTGGTGAGAATTATAGCCTGTCTTAGATAATGAAGTACTTCAGCTCACAAAATACCTCAGGCTATTTTGTATCATTTTGTACAGTGTCTAGGAATGTAGAATATTTAGTCTCACTCGTTGAACTAGATCCTGAACTTCCAAGTGAAGTCAGGTTTCTGTTTGAGTGGCCTTGGTTAAATTACCTCATCTCTCTGAGCTTCAGTTTACTAACTTGAAATAAAAGAAGAGGTGATAATAAATAGGTACATACTTAATTTTTGTGAATAGAATATTATTCATTCCATGTGCATTTACCTTAGGCAAGTTTTTACTATACTTGCCAGGCATGCAGAGTCTATTTTACTATCTCTGGAGCAAGCATAAGAATTCCCATTCGCTCCATGGTTCTCAGTTTTCTTATGCTTTGATAGTTTGAACATCCTGTGCCTCAAGTTCCTAATTTATAAAATGAGAACAGTGATTACACCTGCTTTATAGGGTTATTGTGAGATGAAATGAGGTTTTGCATGTAAATTTCTTGGAACAGTCCATGGCACATGGTGGCTAATAATTCAATAAACGTTAATTATTGCTATGACATAGTTCAGAATATATGGTGGCATTTTATAATGTACAACTTCTAATATTTCAATAAACAAGAAAAGTCAAATTTGTAGATATTTTTCTCTATGCAGCAAATCAGGATTTCAAGGAAATTACACTTTGACTGATCTGATCAACTCAGATTCTGCTTTTCCAGGGAACTAATTAATATCCCATTATAGTAGACCAAGAATCAGTCAGGATTCTGGAGTTGAGAATTCAGATTACTTCCTCCTAAATATTGTGATATCCATAAACTCTTCTGGAGGAACATTTGAGGATATGGCAGTTGCTGTCAAGTCCTCTAGTGCAGTGGTCCCCAACTTTTTTGGCACCGGGGAGAACCCGTTTCATGGAAGACAATTTTTCCACAAACTGGAGTGGAGGGATGTTTTCAGGATGATTCAAGCGCATTACATTTATTGTGCAGTCAGACCTCTCTGCTAATGATAATCTGTATTTGCAGCTGCTCCCCAGCGCTAGCATCACCGCCTCAAATCATCAGGCACTAGATTCTCATAAGGAGCGCACAACCTAGACCCCTCGCGTGCACAGTGTGTAATAGTGTTCACGCTTCTATGAGAATCTAATGCTGCTGCTGATCTGATGGGAGGTGGAGCTCAGGCGGTGATTCAAGTAATGGGGAGCTGCTGTAAATATAGTTGAAGCCCACTGCTCACCTCCTGCTATGCAGCCCAATTCCATAACAGGCCATGGACCGGTACCTGTCCACAGCCTGGGGGTTGGGGACCACAGCTCCAGTGCATTAATTTAAAAAGGTAGAACATGGTCCACACATTCAGGTGGTAAGTGATTTTCTGTCCTGTCACTGATGGTCCCTTGGTATCAGTGTACAGGACTCTTGGGCATTTCTAGGTTCATCTTGGGTTAAAAGTGCACTGGGACTGGCATGCTAGGAACATGATATCAAGGGAAGGAATAGTCAGAAACTACAGGGGTTGGTGATAAACACACAGGAATAAGCAAGCAGGTCTTAGGCCCTTGCTATTATGGAGTAGTGAAGAACTCAAACACTGGAACAAGGCCAGACAAGGTTAATGTTAGATTCTGAAGAATTCAGACTTGTTATCTGCTAATAGAACAAACATGAAGGCTGTCTGAGAAATAGGGGTAAACCTGAAAATAATCAAGACTACATGTAACAATACAAGACTTGGAGATGGGGGAATGGATCATCTCTGGAAGCAGACTCTTTAATTGTTTTTTCCCCTGAAAATTAAAGACACACACACACAGAATTTTACTCATGAAGAATAGGTACTCAGGTGCTAGAGATGTGAAGATGAGTCCTCAGAGAATTAACTGTATTATAAGGGGATTTTTATAGAATGATAATATTGATGTGATAAGGTTGACATGTGAATATAAATGGAGGAACCCCTGGCTGTTCAGCTTTCTTGAAGTGTAAGGAACAAGGTTACAAACAAGGTCAAGAATAAGGAAGAATGGGCACCAGCAGGTCCTCAGACCTATAATCCTCTTGGTATACTCCTGCCTCAGTTATGCACCATGATTACCCTGGATCATTTTGTTGTATTTTTATCCTAATTCATGGTGTTGCTTAGATAGACGGAGATGAATGAAAGGCTCCCAATTCCTTGATGTCATTTATACTGATGACCTAAAGAACTGAACTAAAAGAACCGCTCTTTGGATTTACTCAGTCATTCTGCTCGTACATCATATAATAAATTTACAACAGTGGAATAACTAAGCCAAGTCATATTCATATTAAAGTTTTCTTAGATATTATTTTGCATTAATATTCCTCATATATAATACGTAACATGATGTGACTAAGTGAATGTTGATTTACTGTTCCCTCGTTGGGGGAAATGCTGCTTACCCATTCCTAATGTTTTGCTTCATGTAGCAGAGACCTCATTAGTGTAATATTTATGCCTTCCTGTGCCCTTTTAGGGGAGCTGAAGTGACTTATGCTGATTGGCAAGTTTGAAATTAGAGAGTGGGCTTATGTGGCTCACCCAGTTTTCCTTCTTTCTTTCATGAATAAGCTACCCACAGTTTAGCCTGTTCCCCCATGCTGTAAGTTTTACAGGGACAGGCTGTCCAACCCTGCCTGTGACTGGGTGGGGTGTGGGTGTAAGTCTGTTCGATTGTGGGGTTCATTCAGTATATGGAAACCATCTGCTTGCCTATAGTAAGTAATGTTCTCTAATTTAGGCTTTATTGGTAGTATAGGTAGCATTTGGTCCTTCATTTGCCTTTTTATTTCTCTTATCTTATCTATTTGATCTCATTTCTCAGTTGATTCAGAGTTTGGGCAGGAAACAGGGCTTCCTATTTGCTGGATCTCCTTAAAACATAAGTGCCTTGTGCTTCCTTATGCTTTGTATTTCTTTAATTATATGCCATTTATTATCTGCATGGAGAAACCAGGGTAAATAATACCAACATGACTTATCACTGCAATGTTAGCCTTGGTTACCTGGGGTAGTGTTTACCAGGGTTCTTACCATCTCCATCTTTACATACTCTATTCTTTGGAAGCAAATCACTAAGTGCAGCCTATGCTTTGGGATGGGGAGTGAAGCTTCACATCCTTGAGAGGAGAGTTCTCCAGAAATTATTTGGGATTCTTCTGTGAAGGAAATTTCTCTCTTTTACCTCCATCCTGATTTTTGTTTTGTTGCTGAAATTATTCCAGCTTTGGCCATCGGGAGCTCTTTCAGGTTGGCTCCTATATGCTTTTGACATGCGTCATTGCTTTGATTTTTGAAGGCTTCCTTACCTTCCTAACATGACACGATGCTCCAGGCTCATCTTGGGTGTTTCCTGCCCCAGTCCTAGAATCAACCATTTCTCCCAGGAGCCGTGGTTCCTGTTATTGGAGGCCCGAATTAGAAACCAATACATGAAGACTGGGCCCTTGAAATGTTTTGTCATCTACTTCGAAGAGTAGTGCCGCTATTTTGAAATCATGTCTCGTAAACCTTTAGACCCGTTTTCATTTAATAAGTGAAAGAATTGTTGGCATCTATTGTATGAATAATTATGATGACTACACTTCCATTTATCTATCTATCTATTTATTTATTTATTTATAGACAGAGTCTCGCTTTGTTGCCCAGGCTAGAGTGAGTGCCGTGTCGTCAGCCTAGCTCACAGCAACCTCAAACTCCTGGGCTCAAGCGATCCTTCTGCCTCAGCCTCCCGAGTAGCTGGGACTATAGGCATGCGCCACCATGCCCGGCTAATTTTTTCTAGATATATTAGTTGGCCAATTAGTTTCTTTCTATTTATAGTAGAGACGGGGTCTCGCTCTTGCTCAGGCTGGTTTCGAACTCCTGACCTCAAGCAATCTGCCCGCCTCGGCCTCCCAGAGTGCTAGGATTACAGGCGTGAGCCACCGTGCCCAGCCTACACTTCCATTTAGAGATAAGAAGGAGATATTTAAAGTTAAATAAACAGATCAGCTTGAAATTATGAATGTATGTCAGTATATGAATGCAGCTTAAAGTAGTGAATGATGCTGGCAGCAGATTTGGTTAGGCTTGAGTTGACAGAGACATTAGAGTTGTTTAGAGGACCCCTCTTGGCTGAAGAGGGTGGGGAGAGGCTTCTTTATTTAGGTGAACTGTTTATTCTTCCTGGCCCAGCTCAACTGTGTTCTCTTCCCTGGGTTCTTTCTGTCCTTCCTGGAAGAGTTCAATTACTGTCGTATCCTTTTTCTTCAACCTTTATCACACTGTGCTCTTGAAGCTCTTTGCATCTTTCTTTCCCAAGAATCTGTGAACTCCTTGAGGTCAGGGATTGTATTTCATCTTTATATAATCTTTAACACAGAATATAGTAAGTGATGACTACTGGGTGTTCTGTAATTATGGTTTGAAGTGAGCTGAATTCCATATATCATAGATACAGCATTACAGAATAGCTAGTGAACAGTATAAATGTTTGAAAAGATATATATATATATATATATATATATATCTCAAATTCAAAGAAAAGTTCAAGATGGCAGTAAAAGAGCCACTGAATGGCTAAATGAATGTGTTAACAGTTCTTTGTTGCAGGTCTTCAGAGCATGGCTGAGGCAGTCAGTGTAGTCTTACCTGGAAGTGATATTAGTTTTGGTTTTACGATATGGGTAGGGTGTGCACCTTTCACCTCTCAAAAAAATCAACTCACGCTGGATAACAGACTTAAACCTAAGGTATGAAACTATTAGAATTCTAGAGGAAAATGTTGGAAACACTCTCCTAGACATCGGCCTAGGCTAAGAGTTTATGAAGAAGTCCCCAAAGGCAATCACAGCAGCAACAAAAATAAATAAATGGGACATGATCAAACTAAAAAGCTTCTGCACAGTCAAAGAAACAGTCA
Source organism: Mirza zaza (assembly GCA_008750895.1). Classification (NCBI taxonomy): domain Eukaryota; kingdom Metazoa; phylum Chordata; class Mammalia; order Primates; family Cheirogaleidae; genus Mirza; species Mirza zaza. The sequence continues at coordinate 746 of VSMD01136454.1, read as the reverse complement.
TGAAAGTAAACAGACAACCTACAGAATGGGAGAAAATTTTTGCACCCTACACATCCGATAAGGGGCTGATAACTAGAATCTACTTAGAACTCACGAAAATCAGCAAGAAAAAATCAAATAACCCTGTTAAAAAGTGGGCAAAGGACTTGAACAGAAACTTTTCTAAAGAAGACAGAAGAATGGCCAACAAACATATGAAAAAATGCTCAACATCTCTAATCATCAGGGAAATGCAAATCAAAACCACAATGAGATATCACTTAGCTCCAGTGAGAATGGCCCTTATCAAAAAGTCTCCAAATAACAAATGCTGGCATGGATGCGGAGAGAGAGGAACACTCCTACACTGCTGGTGGGACTGCAAACTAGTTCAACCTCTGTGGAAAGCAATATGGAGATACCTTAAAGCGATACAAGTGAATCTACCATTTGATCCAGCAATTCCATTACTGGGCATTTACCCAAAAGATCCAATGACACTCTACAAAAAAGACACCTGCACTCGAATATTTATAGCAGCACAATTCATAATCGCAAGGCTGTGGAAACAGCCCAAGTGCCCATCAATCCAAGAATGGATTAATAAAATGTGGTATATGTATACCATGGAGTACTATTCAGCTCTAAGAAACAATGGTGATATAGCACATCTTATATTTTCCTGGTTAGAGCTGGAACTCATACTACTAAGTGAAGTATCCCAAGAATGGAAAAACAAGCACCACATATACTCACCAGCAAACTGG